>LNAC01001115.1:265246-324543 GCA_002007465.1 Ailurus styani
GAGAGAGGAGGAAGCGGGCTCCCCGCTGAGCAGAGAGCCCGATGTGGGCCTCGATCCCAGGACCCTGGGATCATGACCTGAGCCGAAGGCAGCGGCTTTAACCCACTGAGCCACCCAGGCGCCCTGCTTTCATGTTTTTATGTTTTGAGACCTATCAGTTGAATTCACATAATGTGACTGGTAAATTTAGAGATACTTTAATTGTAGCTATTTCTACCTGGAGATAGTCAACAAATCCATCTTTGTCTGAATTGACTCATTAAGAATTGAACTGACTGTCATGTGGACAAGAGCTGATGAAACCTTGCTCTTTGGTCTTGTGTTTGAGATGGTAAGAATTTGTTCATTCTAGTCTCTGTGATCATCTTAAAGTCACTGAAAAATCAGGTCATTTAAAAGTTCAGTGTAATCCCCAGAGAAGAATTTTACTTGTCATTGATTGACAAACTTAAAATATATTTTAAGGTGTTTAGGCTCAATTGAGTTGGGAAGTTTAGATGGAAACATAAATTCTGAAAATGTCTACTACTTCCTATCCTTTGCCTGTATTTGAAATAACTAAAAAAAGAAAAACCTCAATAGAAAAATATTGCATAGTAGTAAAGAAATCAGCATGAAAAACAGATTGTCTTATGTTTTTGAATTTGTAATTCTGCATCACCTACGAAATTACGTGAATTGCTATTTTACATTTATATTCACTTGTTCACCTTTCCATGATGCCGTTTCAGGGGCTGCATTCAACAAGTTTCAATCTTCTGCCCAAGCAAGCTGAATGATTCATAGCACTTTTGGTGTTGAATATCACATCAGCTTTTATGCCACACAAAAGGATAAATGAGTACTTACTGGAATTGTTTAATATGAAAAAATTAATAGATCCATAGCAAAATCCTAGAACTGTTGCTGAATATCTTGTAAATAGTGGCAAATTTCAAAACTACAGCTAAACTTTAACCTGCTATTTTAATAAGAGTTCATTAAAATGCTACCAAATGACCTCATGGAAAATATATTTGCTTGGGTCCAATATAATAAACATGTATTAAGCTCCCACTATGAAGAAAGCACTTTACCTTTCAATGTAACTATTCCATGCTTCTGGATTCACCCTTTAAATATCCAGGTATAAGCAACTCTTCATTCAATTGTAGCATTTTAATTTCTCTATCAGAAATTTTATTTGATTCTTTTTTAAACACTTGCCCCAGTTTTATTATATCCTGTCAAAAGAATACAAAGTCATCATGGCAAATTAGGACAGTAAATGATCTGTAGTCCCAAAGTTCTGGAACCATTGTTTGCTCTTCTCTCTTTTAGCCCCTATATTTTTTCTATCTTTAAATTGGGATATTAATATATTTATTATACCTGTTCTTTACTAATCAGCTTTTTCCAGATTAGTAAATAATCTCCACACCATGAGCATTTGCCATTTCTTACATTTTTTTTTCAGGAATATGATTTTCAGTAGCTGACTAGTGTTCTGTAAAAAGAATGAAGTTATTTAGCTAATCCTATACTGTTGGACATTGTATTAATTAGGGTAGAGACTAAGCAGCTGGAACAAAGAGAACTTTAGTCATTCAAATACAATAGAAGTTTATTTGTCTCTCTTGATAGAACATAGAGATAAGCAGGTGGGCTGGCTGTAATGAGTGGCTTTGCTCTGTGAGGTCCCCCAGAAATCCAGATTTCTTCTGTATTATTTCTCTTCTGTCTTCAAGGGTTTTGCTCTTCTTTTGTGGTTGGAATTATTTCATGAGCACCATGTCCTTGCCCTTTATGTGAAGGGCAACTTACTTCCTTATAAAAATGTCATCTGATAAAACCCGCGGAGGAGAATGGTGGTGTTATTACAAAATGAAGAAGGGGAGAACAGAATGTGGGGAACAATTAATTATATCTGCTATAGACATCTAGATATTTTATTGTAAATATTATAGAGAACTGTCTTGTATATCAGTATTAATGTGTACATTTGATAACTGATTCAAAATATATATGGAATAATAGGTAAATTATAGTATGCTTTTGTAGTTTTTGATCTGTGTATTCTGATTGCCTTTGGGAAAATTCCATCTTCATTATTACCTTTTATTTTAGTTTTTGGCAATTCTTTAGTATAAAATGGCATTTCAGAGGCGCCTGGGTGGCTCAGTGCATTAAGCTTCTGCCTTTGACTCAGGTCACAATCCTAGGATCCTGGGATAGAGCCCCACATTGGGCTCCCTCTTCCTCTGCCCCTCACCCTGCTCGTACTCTCTCTTTTGCTCACTTTGTTTCTAATAAATAAATAAAATCATTTAAAAAATGGCTTTTCATTCTGGTGTTCATTTGCATTTACTTCATGACTAGTAAGCTTGTTTTTCAGAATTATTGACCGTTTATGTGTATTTTGTAATTTACCTATTGATATTCTTGGCTAATATAGCTTAGAATTTTTTTTTCTGATTTGTCAAATTGTAACTAACTCTTGTCATAATATATGTCATATTTTCCTATTTTATTATTTTTCTTTTAATTGTATTTTTTCTTTCTTATGGACTTTTTCAACTTTATGTATTTGGATCTGCCCAAATTTTCCATGATATTTTGTTTCTTCTTTTTTTGTTTTTGTTTGTTTGTTTGTTTTGGTTATTTGTTTTGCTTAATAAAGCTTAAACAAAGCTGAATGAGGTATAACAATTGCCATTTAAAAAGTTGTTATTTTGATTTTTTTCTTTATAGTCTTAAATTTCTATGTGGTTGAAAACTAACAAATATTTTTCTTGAACTTTTTTTCTTCAGTGAGTTACACAATAATGTTTTTTTACTGGTTGTTGCGTATGTGCCAGGCACTCTGCTAAATAAGGTACCATAGACCTAATAAGATAGAGCTTGTGCATTAAGCGTAGTACCAATGAATTCTGTTTTTCCCTAAGAGTTTGAAATGCCATTTTTCTGCATATAAATCCTTATATATTTTGGATCTCTTTTGGCTTTCTCTTACATTAGATTCTGTTACTTTTTACAGTTGGGGGAAATATGTCCTAATTAATAAAAAAAAGTCAAGCAAAAGTAAAGATTCAGCGAAACAAATCTCACCTAAATTCCTTGTATAGTGGTGATAATGTTAATCTGAGGGAGCCGCTAAGAAAAGAAATGAAACAAAATAATATGTATGTTATGTTTTTGTTTTAAATACATTTTAATTTTCAATTATGGAATGGCCATTTTTTATTGAAAGAATCAGGTATAATAATGAAGTCATCAAACTCATCAAAATGTGATAGGACCCCAGATAACTGGGTATAATAAAAGTGTAATAATAGTTTATGAGCAGAAATTCCAGTAATTAGACAATTGCCGTTACCCACATATTTTTCTGCTTTCGTCTTTAATCATTTTTTACTGTGTAAAATTGCTACATGACTAAGCTCTGATGCTTTATGCATATGTATGATTAAATATTTGCCCTCATTAATGGGTAACTATGTTTAATTCTAGTGCCTTATGTAGCTCTTAGAATTTTTTAATGTTCTTAGACTTACATATATGCATATTACATACTCTTCCTATTTACAAATACATACTTGCCCTTTAAGAACTAGTTTGATACATAATTTTATCATCATAATTATATCTGTTGCCAAGGTATTTGAGTGTTTCTCTGATCTTTGTCCAAGTATTTCAATTAGTTTTCAGATTTCATGTACTATCATCAGTGACTGTATTCTGTTATTACACTACATTGCAATCATCTTATTTTCAAAGACTATTTACAAAATTTAAAGTCTCATAAAAATGAACTACCATCAATTACAATTTGAGCTACATAATCTTGGCCAGATAGATACTGTGTGACTCTTTCTGCAGCCACCTTTGAATCTGTATCTTAGTGATAAATTTTCTGATGATTAATCCTTTGACTTTCAAAATACTAATGACTTAAAGGCAAGCATTTTTTCATGATCTAATGTATATTGGTCATGATTTGAACTCTAAACTTTCTCAGGGACCTCATTGCTCCATTTGGTAATATGTGAGTAATGCAAGTGAATTATATTTATCTTTCACTTTGTGAAAGATATTGCAACATTTCTTTGGTATCTTTGGGTGATAATACTAGGAAATATTTTATATTCCTTTATTAAAGCACTGGGTGTGGTGCATAAACAATGACTCTTGGAACACTGAAAAAATTAAATTAAAAAAATTAAAACTTTTTAAAAAGTAATTTTTTATTATGGCAACTATTACAGGTGCCTGTGCCAAAACCAAAGATTCTAGGCTACCAAACTAATACAGTTCCCTTTATACAATTTTTCACAAGGTTCCAAAATTATATCTGTTCATCACAGTAATCCTGTGAAGAAGTAAGAATGTGTAACAAAGTTTTGTATTTGGTGGACATTTAGAGATTCAGAGATGTTAAGTGATAGCAAAATTTACACAGTTGGAAGATGCCAGATACATTCTTGAATTCCAGTCTCTGACCATAAGTTTGGGATTCTTTTCAGTGTATACCAAAACAAAAACAAAAATGAAAAAATCAAGAAAACCTTCCTAGGAGGATATTGACTGATTTAACCTTACCGAGTATTATTTATCAAAAATATTGACTTGAATTCAGAATATTGCACACGTATATAGTTAAAGTATATAGTTAAAGCATCACTAGGTAAATGAAATTGATTACAGTAAGTACTAAACATTTGTTCATTTTGTATTGAACATTGGTTTGCCTTTTTTTTGTATTGAACATTGTATTGAACATTGGCTTGCCTTTAGGTTCTGTTTTCCCTGCTTTTGAATTTATAATTCTAATCTATTATAAGGAGAAGAATTTTGTTCATCTTTGTTTATATTAATCTTTTTAAATTTAAAATGATTACTTTTATCAGTTTAAGATGTGTTTATTATAGGAAATTTTGAACACATGAAAGAAAATGAATTGTAGGTAATTTTAGCATCTAGAGATGATAAATACTGGAGATATCTTTTGTCAACCTGTATGTATACATATATATGTGTACACATGTGTATATACATGAACACAGGTACACATACATACTTAAATAGAAATATATACAAGCATTTTCTTTTTTAAACAAATTTGAGAGTGTACTCCTGTTAAAAAACAAAATTCAGTCAAATAAATTGAAAGATCGAATCAGCTTTATTAAATGACTCATGAATTGGGAGGCATCCCATTTAGTAACCAGAGGGGAGTTCCAAGGAGTTGTACAACAAGGAGGGTTTTTGTAGGAAGGAGAGAGGGGCAAGAAAGTTATTAGCAAAAGAAAAGCAAGGTTTGTTCCAGACAAGGTAGTTTTCCCTTGGAGAGTAGAGCAAGGGAGTCTAATGCGGATTGTCTTATCTTCCTCTGAGGGCCCCATGAAGAGGGCCCCCATGGTAGACTCATCGGCACCCATCAGAAAATTTCTGACTGACTTACTAAAACTGCATATCTAGGGGAAGTTGAAATTTCAGTCAATTTAGGTGTTTAGCCCTAGTTTACTGACTTGAGCTGAAGGTAGACGCTTAATGACTGAGCCACCCAGGCACCTCTCTTTTTAACATTCTTAGAGTATATTAAGAGTATTGCTAGAGGGGCACCTAGGTGGCTCAGTGGGTTAAGCCTCTGCCTTGGGCTCAGGTCATGATTCCAGGGTCCTGGGATCGAGCCCCGCATTAGGGTCTCTGCTTGGCAGGGAGCCTGCTTCCCCCTCTCTCTGACTGCTTCTCTGCCTACTTGTGATCTCTCTCTGTGTGTCAATTAAATAAATAAAATCTTTAAAAAAAAGTATTCTTAGAATTTCCCACAATCTTTGATAACATGATTTTTAAATTTGCATTATATCAATTTAAACAAATGTTGTTCATTCCTCCCTTTACCTCTATTTGCATCTAATTGTTTAAACTATATTTTTATTACTACTAATAAATGTTATCATACTAATAAAATCTAGTAATTTTATTAATTACTATTATTACAGGAAAGAGCAAGTAACAGCTTTTAACAAAAGAAAACTTTAGTTAATAATGTTATACACTTTGTCTTATTAAGCAAGATACAGCAGTGATAAAAATAATAGGGCTTTTTTTTTTAAGATTTATTTGAGAGAGAGAGAGAGAGAGAGCACAAGTTGTGGGGAGGGGCAGGGAAGAGGGAGAAGCAAATTCGCTGGTGAGCTGGGGCTCAGTCCCAGGACCCTGAGATGGTGACCTGAGCTAAACAGATGCTTAACCTACTGAGCCACCTAGGTGCCCCAATAATAGAGCTTTTAAGCTGACATAAATCAGTATGCAATATGGTGGGGGAGGACCTCAGAAGACATGGATTGCTGAGGGATGAGCACTTGCTAATGAGTAAGACTTGAGGGTTCCGTGCAAAGTTTGAGCCCCAGGCATACAGTGGAACATCTGTGATGTTCTGAGGATGTTTTGAGGACTGACTTGATCTTATGGCTTTTCCGGGAATAAGCACTTCTGGAGAGCCAAACTGCATGGCCCAAAAGGGTCATTAATGCTACATCCATCACCAGCTTATCCTCACTATAGATGTATGTCTATGAGCATTTTTGGCTCAGTGACTAGAAGTCTAAGATTAGGAGGTGCCACTTCTCTCTTCTGTTTTGGCCATACATAGCACCTAAGAATTTGTTCTTTTCCAGGACTTGGCTTCGAATGTTTAATTGCTTTTCATATTTAGGTTAAAGAAGATTGTGAGAACATTTTCTTTTAGCTGTTGTTTCCTCTAACTACCTGCAAGTCTGACCATCCCGAAAACCCTAATAACTATCTTTAAATTAAAAAAAAAAGTTTAAGATTGAAAAAAAAAATATCTATGCCTCTCTTGTAAGGTGGTAAGTTAAGAAAGATTATTTTTTTATATTATCTTCCTGGAGGGGAACATAGAAGAGGACAAACTCCCACTTTTGTTTAGAATTATCTGTGACTTTCAATCTAGATTATAACTATTTATTCATATACTTTCCTAAATTATTTAGTATTTGCAAATGTTTCTTTGCTGTTTTTTTTTTAAGATTTTATTTATTTGACAGAGAGATAGAGAGCACAAGAAGGCAGAGTGGCAGGCAGAGGGAGAGGGAGAAGCAGGCTCTCCACTGAGCAGGGATCCTGATGCAGGGCTCATTCCCAGGACTCTGGGATCATGACCTGAGCCAAAGGCAGCTGCTTAACTGACTGAGCCACCCAGGCACCCCTCTTTGCTGTTTTTTAAACAATTTATTTCACCTTGGATGGGAATCTCTTTCATTAATTTTTCAAGTGGGATTTTATTTTTCTATGTCTTTATCTAGTCTGATTTTTATTTAGTTACTTAAAAGGTCTGACTTGTATGGGGCACCTGGGTGGCTTTGTCAGTTAAGCAGCAGAGTCTTGGTTTTGGCTTACATCATGATCCTTGTGCTCTCTCTCTCTCTCTCTCTCTCTCTCTCAAATAAATAAATAAATAAATCTTTTAGAAATAGAAATAAAATGTCTGGCCTATAAATAGCATATTTACCTGAGTTCCAGGGCTAGCATAACATTTTCCCTGTTTTCAACCTCAGCTATTCATTTCAATAGGAATTAGGGGTAGAGGAGAGGAGACCTAAAAATATGGGTTCCATTTACTGTGTTGAACTAGATCTCAGAAACATGTCTATGCAACATTTTCTGAGGTGGAGATCTTAATTTATTTAAATATTTCTATTTTTGACATTTAGCCTGTTTCTAAATTTTGCCTTATCAGTAATGCTGTAACAAATTTTATATTTATAATTTTATGCATGGATCTCAAAAGCTTTCTGTCTTTTATCAATTCCTTCTTAACTCTAAAAAACTTGGTAATACACTATTTTAAGACAGCTTTTAAGGGGACACAGAAGACAGAGATAGCCAGTCTGTTAAAAGGGCACTTCCCTTCCTGCCCTCTCCTGCCTCTGCATAATTCAAACTGATGACTGTGGAGGATACTCACTAAAAGGTGTAAATTTTAGGGAGATGTTTGTATTCCTGAATGTATGTAGTCTCTGTCCTTTTAAACATTTACAACAATTAACTCTTTAGCCTATAAAGGAGACTTAGTGTGAATTAAACTTACCTGGTATTTATCAAATATTTATTATGTACATTAACAATGAACCAGATGGTGGGAGGGCAGGAAATAAAATATGAGATGAGATTCTTGCCTTCATGTACTTACTGGCTTCATTGGGAAGCAAAGGCATGTCGTTTTCAGATTTAAGAATAAGTGTTGAATGTCTTAAATAGATAATAAAATCTGTTGAGTGTAAGAGTAAGAAGAAGTAGGGCACCTGGGTGGCTTAGTCAGTTGAACATCTGACTCTTGATTTCAGCTCAGGTCATGATCTCAGGGTCCTGGGATGGAGCCCCACATTGGGCTCCATGCTGAGCAGGGAGTCTACTTGAAGATTCTCTCTCTCCCTTTCCTTCTTGCCCTTTCCCTGGCTCTCTCTTCCTATCTCTCTCTCTCTCTCTCTCTCTCAAATAAATAAATAAATAAATCTTTAAAAAGAAGAGTAAGGAGAAGTATTGGTGGCCAATTCAAATGACATTGATCAATTATTGGATGATGGGTTGTAGTCACTGATATACNAAAAAGAAGAGTAAGGAGAAGTACTGGTGGCCAATTCAAATGACATTGATCAATTATTGGATGATGGGTTGTAGTCACTGATATACCAAGAAAATTGATTCCAGAATGGCTTTGTAAAGTCTATTCAATTAATATATTTACTTTTAATTTCTTAAGTAATAATTACATGTATTTTCACAAATTCAGATAATACAGAAGTATTTAGAATAAAATGGATAGGTGTCCATCTACTCACTTCCATCCTTAGGAGTAACCACTTTGAGTATATTTCAAAACCATATATACACATATGTTTCTTATGGTTCTATTCTGTGTTTTTGAGTTTTGCAATTCTGGAAATTGAACTATACAATATGTATTGTTTTGCAACTTCTTCATTTATTTTTATTATTTTTTACTTAGCAATAAATCTAGAGAATCTTTTATGTCAGTATCTATAAGTCTAAGTCAATATTTTATCTGTAATTTACAATATCATGAGCTAAATAAATGAGCATTACTGGGGAGGTTTGTTTCTCAGCAGTATATATATAACCAGACTATCCAGTGAGAACTGGAATTGTGCATGGCTCTTAGCCTTAGTTTGTCATCTTCAGACTTGATGTCTTACACACACACACACACACACACACACACACATCATCATCATCATATATATGTTTTCTCCTTGTTTAATAGTTTTGAATAACTAGATAGTAAGTAGACTCGCAGAGGTTAGGATTGGAAGGAAGAATAGATCATTCCTGTTCCACGTGATTCATTTTCCCAGAGGCAGTAAAGAAGTGTCAGGTGAAAGTGAGATTGGGAACCCCAAAACTGTGATCTGGATCTTCTCCTATGCCACAAACTATGTTTATATGACTCCAACATATGATTATATGTTTGTTCCAGAGACAGGCAAGGAGAGGAACAGTGGGATACACAACACTGTGTTGGTTCCAGAGTATGAGGCGACTATGTATCTATTTGTAGCAATCTAGATCTCTTTTCCTTTGTCTACCTTGTAAAAGGAAGTCAGACTACCCCCCCCAACTTCATTGGTTTTCTCACAAGTTTTCTCACTTAAACTGCAAAATAACTTGGTTCACTGTAGTCCCTTCCCACCTAGCCCCACCCCTAATGGAATAGATGGGCCTGGCTGACAAGAGAGTTTTACTGTGCCTGTAGCAACAGCTTCTAACTCTTGGGGTATATTTGCCACCAGATTTCAGTCATGTTTATGAGTTGGAATGTAGTTCCCCTGAAAAGAGACCCATAAAAGAGCTGGACATGCCTGGTACTCAAGGGAGTACTAAGTTTGGAGGGTGGGGCACTGATTCTGAAAAGAAGTTTTTCTTACCAAACTCCTAGTACCAAGGGCTTCCTCTTAAACCCCCAGATACACTCCTTGGGGAGGCAATAAAGTCATCCCTCAAGGACAGAAATTGCCGCACTCCCTCTGTATCACACCCTGGTGTGATAATTAAAAGTGCCAACCCTGCCTTCCTGGGAGCAGCACCACCCAGCCCTTTCACAGAACATGCAGGGAGCACTTACTTGATGAGTTCATGAGCAAATAATCTTTGAGTCATGACTTGAAGAATTTGGGTAGATGAATTTTTTGAATTAATGAATATTCAATTGATTTCTTCAAGGTTTTCAAGAAGAGTGGGGAAAAAAATATCTGAGGGCTCACATCACTGTGGAGACTTCGAGATCCTGGGTGGAGGGCTGGAGAAACTAGTCAGTGAGAGCCAGTGATCAGGGGAAAAATGAGAGGTTCTGTAGTCCTTATAATTACATTGAGGATGGTGGCTCCATCTGCTGCAGTGGTAAATTTCCTACCACTGAATTTCTTTTCCTCCTCCTCTTAAGAACTCTCACCTTCATCATAATTCCAGGTTATATTTTTCTCAGGAGAAGTTTTACTTTCCTCTTTGTAGCCTGTGGCATGCCTAAGCACCAGGGGTTAAATACACCACTTGTGGCACATGAAACTAACCATGGTGTGGACAGCATTGAGGTGGGAGAGCTGGTCCTCCACCGAGACCTGGTTGCTGCTGCTTTGTGTAATTGTTCAACAGACCCCGCTATCATTGTGGTTGATCCTGATACTCCTCTGTTTCATCACTACACAGGCCCTTTATAAACTAAGAATAGGAATAGCTGCCAAGCATGTTTGAGAAGTTTGCCAGTCAGGAACAAACCACATCTCTCTCTGAGCATGCAGTGGTGAAAGTGGATAGTAATTACTTTCTCAACTAATCGTCATGAGAATCAGGGGCTATACCAAGCATTAGAAATTCACTGAGAGGATGTTTAAGTATTCAGAAGTTTACTAGCAGGAAGTTAATCCTTCCCTACATCTAAATAGGAGACAACTAAGAAATAGGAAAGGTGGTAGAAGAAAAGGACAGAAAAGAACAAAGATTTCAGAGAAGAGTAATCTATTTTATCCACCACTTTGGGAAAATTCATAAAAACAGCAATTTCTCCTTTGGAGTCGAAACTCTGCTAATTGTTCCTGAAGTTCTGCATTCATGATTTTAAATATGTCTGAGATTCGGGCACCTAGGTGGCTCAGTGGGTTAAAGCCTTTGCCTTCAGGTCAGGTCATGATCTCAGGGTCCTGGGATCGAGGCCCGCATCAGGCTCCCTGCTCAGCAAGGAGACTGCTTCCTCCTCTCTCTCTGCCTGCCTCTCAGCCTACTTGTGATCTCTCTCTCTGTCAAATAAATAAATAAAATCTTTAAAATAAATATGTCTGAGATTCAATGGTGACGTTTTGTTTTTAAGGGAAGGAGGAGACACACTCTTTAACATCTTAATTCTGAAGAAAACCAGATAAACATTTCTTGAAACAAATTTGGATTCTTGAAGAATTAAGTGGAATGAAATCTCTTTACCAGCCCCAACTGTTTACCCCAACTCTTCATGGAATTTGCTTGAATTTCTGGATGTTGACTTAAGTCCTATCTCTAGTTTCTGAGCTGGTCCTCTCTGGGGGATGGAGCTCTGCTCTTTGCCCTTCCACTCTGGTGGGAAAGGAGCATTAAGCCCCCTTTCCAAGTGTACTGCTCTGTGAATAAGGGCACCAAGGCAGAATCCCTGAATCCTATGGGTTTCAATGTCCCAGTTCTGATCATAGGATTCTATAACACAAAGGTACTTTTTTAGCTAGCCTCCACAGAAGTAGCTGCCTTTCCTCTCCCTATTCTGAGTTCCTCTGTAAAGGCTGTGGTCTGTAGAGTCTCCTTATAACTTTAATCCGGCATTGCTCTTAGTAGAGCTTCTCTCTAGTCAATGTTCTTCACATCTAGAGACCCCCAAATCTCAGCAATCTGTCTGGACATCTGAAGTTTAATCATTTCCTCTGTTTCTGGAGGTTGAGCCTGGTTCACCTTCTGGGATCACTTGTTATATTACCTTAGATCACAGGTTGCAAACTCACGTGACTTCTGAATGGAAGGGGCTGGGTAAGGATTGATCGGACTGGATAACATACACCTCGTTTAAAGGGGGTAGCCCCAAGTCAAATCCCACTGATCATGGCAATTTTGAGAGAAGGGAGAATCTGAATTCTGTTGTGAAATCTCCTGATTAGAAAATGTTGGCACTAGTTCATTTTTTTCAAACAATGACTTCTGAACCAAGTAAACTCCATCTGCCCCTGACCAGCCATATATGCATGACTTCTGTGTTATACCATGTTCCTGAATTAGGCAGTGACTACTGTGTCTGTGCTTTTGTCGAGGTGCCTAAGCCTGTGCTATCAAGGCTTAAGCATCTCACTATGTTTTCTGTCAGGCAGATGCTTCATCTCTCATACTATCCTGCTGCTCATGCATTTCTCATCTTGCTGCATGTTGGAGCAATTTTTTGGAAATATGATTTTCTAATCTGAGAAACTATTAAGCAACCCTAGTGTGCTTAGGACTATGAAGTTTTTCAAGATTATAAACATCAAATATTAATAAGACATAGACTTTGTTCTCCAGTACTATGGAGGACCCAACTTAAGGTGAACCTCCAATGAGTAACATTCTTGTATAATCCCCTCCCCTTGAGTGGAGGCAGAACCTGTGACTTGTTTGTGTCAATAGAGTATAGCAGAGGTGATGGAATGTCAATTCCTTGATTAGGTTGTGTTATATGGCAGAGGCGACGGGATGTCATGCCCATGATTTTATTTAGTTATATGTAAGAGTCCGTTTTAGCAGACTGGAGCAAGGAAATCTCCTTCTGGTCTTGAAGAATCAAATACCCATTTTATGAACTGCCTATTGGAAGGTCATGTGACAGGGAACCGTGGGTAGCCTCCAGAAGAGGGGCCCTGGTCATACAGCTGCAAAGAAATGAATTCTTCCAGTGACCTGAGTGAACTTGAAAGTGGATTTTCCCCTAGTCGAGCCTCTAGAAGAGACAGCACTTTGATTACAGTCTGTGAAATCCTGAACAGAGGAAGTAGCTAAGCTCTGCCTGGATTCCTATTTTATGAAAACTGTAAGGTAATACATATGTTCTTTTAAGCCACTGAAATATATGTTGATTTGTTATACAGCAGAAATCTGATATAGCAGTTTACAGCTTACCATGCAAAACACAATAACCCGTTCAACACATAGAACAAGATAAAGAGACATTTACTTGCTTGATTGCCTTTAAGGAGAAGGCTGTACTTGTTTGGAAGAAAAGATTTGATTGGCTAAGTCCCAAGACTGCATCCAAGGCTACTCTGCAACCCAAAACAAGATGGTGGTGTTTTCTTTATTAAAAGAAAGGTATAGCCTATGGATATTCTAAAGCTCATCAAGATTTTGAGTCCTTCTCTTTTGGGCATATGCCCCCCTGATACCTCCTTCCCACTGTTCTCTGTATCCCACAGGGAAGCCGGCTCCTGGAATGTGCTTCCTACTAGCTATCACGAATGGGGAGCACTGGGAGAAAATTGGAGAGGGATGAGAGATGTCAAGGTCTCACTCTCTCCTGGTGGTTCTCTAGCTCTTACACAGCAGCTACATGTCCTCCAGGGCTCCTGCTTCCAAGGGAATGGTGTACTGTGGTTTTAGCTTCTAGAGCTTCAATGTGCAATATTGTGGCCACTTACCTTATGTAGCTGCATACAGCTGTATAAATTTAAATTAATTATACTCAAAAGCAAAAATTCTTCAGTTGCACTAGCCACCTTTCAGGTGCTAAGTAGCCACTGTTGCCAATGGCTACCTATTGGAAAACGCAGATGTAGATAATTTCCACTATCTCAGAGAGTCCTGTTGGACAGTGAGTAGAGTAGTAGAGAGTTATGTGGCCCACAGTCTCTGGTAATACCACCTTCTCTTTTTGCCATTCTAGTCTAAGGGTGGGCATCACGGGAGCTTGATGCTGCTAGTTTCTGGGTTTTCTCACTGTTCTCTAAGTTCACAAAATTTCTATTACCTGTATAACCAGTCCCCTGCATTGAGTCCCTCTGTTATAAATAATCAAGTTATTTTTTTTCCTAATCAGACTTTGATTGAAATACCAGAAGAGGAAAGGATAGGATAGTCAACATTTCTATATTAGCTATATAATATATTAGCTATATTATTATATAACAAAGTGCCCTTAGACAAGCAGGTTAAAATAATGAACATTTATTATATCCCAGGGTCTATGAGTTAAGAATCTGGGTAGCTGGGTGGTTCTGGCATAATCTTTCATTAAATTGTAGTCAAAATGTTGGCAAGAGCTGAAGTCTCATCTGAAGGCTTATCTGGGGGAGGATTTGCTTCCAGGCTCACTTAGATAGTAATGGCAGGTCTCAGTTCCTTGCTGGCTGTTGGCTGGAACTCTTTGCCACCTGGGCTTCTCCATAGACTGAGTGTTGCATGGAATGGCACTAGCTTATTCTGGAGCAAATGATCAGAGAGTATCCAAGATGGAAGATGTTATCTTTTATAACTTAAATTTGGAAATGACATACCATCATTTCTACGGTATTGCATTGGCCTCACAGACCAACCCTAGTACAGTGTAGGAGGAAGTACACAGGATGGGAATGCCAGGAGACTGAGATCATTAGAAGCCATCTTGGAAGCTGCCTACCACAAGTGCTACAGAGAAGTCGAGTAGATCGAGTACATCTACTACTATATCTGTTCCTCCTCTCTGTGCCTTAAATCGGAAAGGGCAGAAGTCCACACAACAAAGGGTACAAGAATGTCTTGGCTTAGAGGACTTTGATGGGAAAAGTTCAACACCTCAGTGATTCTACGTTGATTTTGAATTGTATGTGCCATTCAGGTGTCAGAGGCCAGTGCTCACTGTTGTAATTCAAATCTAGGGAATGATGGAAAATTATAAAGGTAGTATAGTACTTGTTCGGCAACATGATTTGAAAGCATTTGGTGTACTTAAAATCAAGGTTTGGGGGCAATGTCATAATATTCAGATGCAGTATTTTCTCCAAATTCTCCAATATTTTGTCCAAAAGGACAAATAAATGCCCGGCTGGAGCAAAACTTATCAACTCTCAGGTTGGCTGGTTCTGTTTTCACAGGACCCAGGAATCTTGCATGATGGTTTAGCAGTTCTGCAAGCCTCGGGCAGCTCTTGGCTGTGCAGGAATTTTCTACAAGGAAAGATGCAGGGACCAAGATTCTTTATGGGCAGCTGGGAGATGATGAAGTCAGGGCCATTCGGGGGGGGGATCAGGATGAAAGGAGAGAGTAAATTCATCCTGTGCCTCTGTGTGTGTGTGTGTGTGTGTGTGTTTGTATGCGCATGTATATGGTAAGAGCTGAGGCCGCCTGTTGAAGTCAGCTTGTTATTCCCATGTAAGTGGACCCGAGGAGCAGGTGGCACCGAGACCCACGTGTTCGTCTACAGTGACGCAGTCCTTGTCACTTCCTGCAGAAAGAGATCCCATCTTATCCCCAGTCACTTATGTTTATGTTTAGCGGAACACAGTCTGCCTGGGAAATGGGCCAGTAAAAAGAAGTTGCCATTTCAGAGAGATATGTACCTACCTACTATTCAGGACAGAGGGAGGCAATTTCTAAATAGCACTTTGTTTTCCTGAAAAAAGAAAGAGACAAAGGGTAAGAATGAGAAAGGGAGAGAGGCTGAAGTAAGTCCAGGATGGAAAGTAAAATTTTTTTCCTAATGAACTTCGGTGAATAGTTTCTTTCTTTCTTTCTTTCTTTCTTTTAATTTAAATTGAAAGGCATTTTCATGTTTGGAAGTTCTAAGCTGTAGAAAATAAACCCTGGAAGTAGATTGCCTGGGGTAAGGTTTAATTAAACACTATACAGTAAATTAGCATAATTTGATGAGGATCAGCTTTAGTTCCTAGAAACTGCAACAGGCAGAAATTTTAATTTCGTAATATCTTTTAAAATTCCACTGTCATCTCCAAAGTGTAGTTTTGGAAAATAAAAACTAAACAAGGTATTACCAAGCAGAAGGCAATTTATTAGGGAGATGATGTCCTGACAGTGGGATATGAGGAGGGTTTTATTTTTTTTATTTTTTTTTCTATTTTCTTCTTTTTTTCTAATTTTATTTTTATTCTTTGCCCAAGGGGTAAGGTCTGTGAATCATCAGGCTTACATCTTTCACAGCATTCACCAAAGCACAAACCCTATGAGGAGGGTTTTAATGCAGATAGTGAAAGTTTGTAAGAAGAATGGTCCTCCATAAAAGAAGATAGATGGAAAAGGGAGTTGAATTCCTCAGCTTGAAGCAGAGAGGTTACCAAATATTATCATACCTGCCTGGGCTGTGACAACTAGAATTTCAAGCTAAGGCCTCCTTCCTTCCCTCCTCCCTCCCTCACTCCCTTTCTCCCTTCCTCATTTCTTTTTCTCTTAATCTCTTTCAAAATAGAAAGACTCGAATAAGAGGTAGAAGTTCAAGAAAGAGAAAAGGAGGGAGGGCAGGAAGGAAGGAAGAAAGGAAGGAAGGAAAGAAGGAAGGAAGGAAGTAAAGAAAGAGGAGGGAACCAAACACGTAAAAAACAAACAAAAAAACCACTTCTGGGAGTGCAGCTAAGTTTTTGTTGCTCTTTTGCGTACATGTCCTCAGTCTTACTCAGTATACACCATTTGTTTCATGCCTAAGGAACCATCTGTACGTTAGTCTCAACAAGCAAAATACGTTCACTACAGAAAGAAAAGGGGGGGAAAGTTTCCAGACAACCGTGCTCCAGAAAATCCTCTCCCCTGGGAGTTTGGAAAGGTGAAATCATTCTAAGGAGAGAGCAATGCAGTAGGATCCCTGGACAGAGAATTCTGGAGAACTGTAAGTGGGTCTTTCTGGTAGGTGACTTGTCAGCATCAGGGAGGACACATGAAACAGAGAGGGGCCTCATTAGGTTTGTGTTCAATGAAATTATGGACAGCATCTTGTTGCATGCTTGAGTGGTTTATGTGAATCAAGTTTAATGTGTCCTTAAGTGTCTTTACTTATCTATAGCAAGTTTTAGAAGTAGAGACTTGTCCTTCCAACTCTGAAGATTAGAGTCCTCAAAACCTCATAGTGAGAAAAGTATAGTTGAGAAAAATTACATTAAAAGGAAGTCAGAATTTTCTTTAAAATATATTGTATTTATTATAAATGAGTTTTAATAGCCATTATCCTCTTCATTTCCATTCTTCAGCTCTTCTTTGTTGCGGAGATGTCATGCTCTTCCAGGGTTATGCTTTCAATGTCACGTTCTTAGGTAGGTGTGCCGTGAGTGGGGAGCACTGACCATTCAGGGTGGACACTGATCTGAGATGGTCCAGGTGTTTGTCTCTGGCTCATGGCAATGCCTGTTGTTCCTGGAGTCCCTGAGGAAGGCTTGGGGAGTAGAGGTTGCTGAGGGCATCACCTGGTTCACAATCAGTACAGGCCTATTTGCAGGTGTTTTAATAATGAGTCTGATGGAACTACAGTGTTCCAGTGACTATAGGTTATGCATATAGAGTTGCTTTATTTTGTTGCCAATAGTGAGCACATGTCAAGATGTTTTCCCCCTTCTGTGTCTAGGATATCTCCTAGATAGTCGATGCCTTTGAGATGTTGTTAGTATTTTATAGCACAAAACTTGTTGCCTCTATCTTTCTATGTCCTAACTCTAGCATCTTCCTGGGCCTCTAAAATGCAGAATAATGTTAATGCTCAGATTTGTCTGTTATCAATTTAGGCCAAGTGGAGACATCAGCAGCTATGCACACACCATTGTTTCCCTTCTCCCAATAGGTACAAAAAATTAGCTTCAAGACATAGATTTCAGTTTACCTCGTGCTGCTTTGTGCAAGAGTCAGCAAGCATCTTGGGGGGGGGGGCGGAGGCCGAGCAAAGGTTCCAAAAAGATAGAGCGAGTTCAGCTGCTATGGACTTCTCCAGACTTTTACAGTTTAAAATAAAATAAAATAACATAAAATAAAATGTGAAACTAGTTTCATTATGGCATATGTTATACCCAATGTTTAAGTATAAAGTTTTTGGTTTGAATTACATGTAGAGCGAGGAGCTTACAATGATCTTTTCACTAAATATTGGTCCTTAGAAGTCTTAATCTGGCCCTGATTTAAACTCATCTTCTTCTCTTCTCTCTTTCCAGATTTTATTGCCAAAATTTCTACCCTGATTCTGCCTTCTGAGTTACTGCCTTCTTCTATAAACCCTGGTTTCTATTTTTTCTAATTATCCCCAACTGGAGTAATTGGCAAATCACTTATACTGGAACCCAAATTCTTGTGGGCTTGTTGAGAAAGGTTATGCAGAAGTAAAACCACATATACTTGAGTTTTGCATCAGGGGAACTAAAGGCCAGGGAAAGGCTGTGGTTTCGTAGGAAGATCACTCTCACCCTCAAAAAAGCCAAGGGCATCTTTTCTTTAAAGGAGTCCCCAGTTTGTTTATGCGGGAAGGTGTCCAGGGCACAGCGAGTCTCTGGCAGGCCTTTGCTGGGCTTTTGCTTTCTAATTGGCTGTTGTAAGCAAAAACAACCCTCTAGATTCTCCCCATTGAGGTGCCCTGTATAGCTGCACTCATAGGGAAGGGGAGAGGGAGAGGGAAGAGAAGGGGGAGTATTCTAAATCTTTCCTGGTCAACTTTTTTAAAATGTGAAGTTTAGGTTCTTACAATAGGAATCATGAACTCAAATAAAGAACAAGGCGTCCGGCAGCTCAGGAATATCCACTTGATTTCCCTTAAATTAGTTTATGAAACAGACATACTCTAAAGTCTGTCCATGGATTGTGACTTCCTGCAGTCCAAACTGTGCTGAAGGGGGGTGGGGGGCCCCTTCCTGTCCATGGTGTCCCCAGCACCCTATAAACTGGCAGATGGTCCACAGTGTATTTTTGGTCATAATTCTTCACACTTTCATTAGATCCCATGGCCAAATCTAGACTAGCTACTTACGGATACATTTTGGGGTCCTTAAGATGAGAAACTTTACAACAAATAGATTCATTTTAAGAATTGTGTGGTTGCAAAATATATTAGGACTTGAATTGGAGTAGAATCGAGGTTAAGAGCTGAGGTTCTATAGCCAAACTTCCTGGGATTCCTCTTTTACCTCTTACAAGGTATGTGACCTTAGGCAAGTATTTTTTTTAACCTCTCTGATCCTCTATTTTCTCTTCTGAAAATGGGGATGATAATAATAGCACCTACCTTATGGGTTTTTGTGAGGTTTAAGAGAGGTGATTATTATAAAACCCTTAGAACAGTGCCCAGCAATAATAAACACTCAACAAATATAAGTTGCTATTGTGCAGTTGTGTTTGTGATTGTTGATGGTATCACCATTTATTATTATTTGAAGTTTTTATTGGTGATAACTTAGGTCAGATTCTCCAGAAGCAGAGCCTGAGAGAGGGATTCTGGTACACGTGTTTATTGAGGGAACACTCTCAGGTGAAATCTGCAAGGAAGTGAGAAAATTCGGATAGGACAAGGAAGAATCTAGGCAAAGATGTGGTTTTTAGCTGAGGTCTAACTTAAGCCTGATCCCATGGGGAGCTCTGGAGGATAAATCACACTGAAAGCTGTCCTACTCTGAGACTGGGTGACCAACATTTATCTTCCCGAAATAGTTGTTCATTGGCTTCAGACCGTTCCCTAGTGGAGAGATCCTAATTTCTGGGAATTTCCTGGGGAAGCGACCCTGGGATCTGGGTGACTTAGCCAGAAATTGTAATTAATTTGGAACCAGCAGCAAGATTCTATGGTTGCATTTCACTTACAGAAACATTCCCATTGAAATGGCTATGTGGGTCCAAGACTGGAGCATCACAGTCAGACAGGAAAAGCAGAAGGGAGAGCCTTGTATACACTTGCTCAGGGGCTCTTGGATGGAAATCCGGAGTACTTAGTTTGGATTTTCATTAGTATGTAGAGTTTTCAACTTCTTAAGGCTCCCAAACAGCCTCACTGAACTGGGATTGGTGAATAACTTCTAACTGGTGACCCTGGAGTGATTCATTTGCCTGTATACCCTTGCTCCTTGCTGCTGATGCTCAGAAATCATGCACAGTGGGTTGCTGTAAGGTGTTATATGCATCATAGTTCTCAGTGTTTGAGACCTGCTATTTTGGGGCCTAAGGCTGTTTTCTTTTGCTTTGTTTGCTCTCTTTAGGAATAAGAAAAATTGGATAGCAAGGAGATCAGTACCTGCCATGATTCTCCAAGTGATTGGAATATAAAGCGTAATTTTCTAGTCTCCTCCCTACCTACTGCTGTGGCACCTCCATCCTCCTCCAACTCCTCATGCCATTCATTCAGAGAGACTCTTTCATTTTGCATCACGCTGGGTTAAGTTCTTTTATTATATTCATTCACTGTGCTGCTTGGAATTGAAGTAGAAAAAATGCTTTCCATGCCCTATGAATTTTTGACCAAGTTGAGAAAAGCCTCTAATTAGTGCCTAAATCTGCAATTAATGTGTGCTATTTGAAAGACAACTTTAACCTTGTATTCTTGAATCTAGAATTAACGGAAGCTTTTGAGCATATTACTAACTCCTCCTTATCCGTATGGCTTGTTCACTTTGCAGGCCTGTTGTCCGTCAATATTTAAATCCCAGACACCTCAGTCCATGGAGTCTTAACCACTGCTTCCCAACACAAACTGTTGACTACTCAGTGTGACTCATCATTTTAGCATAATGTCAAGCAAAATGTAATAAAGAAGGGAGAGCAGGTAAGATAGGAGAAAGAATGCTTCAGTATCTTCCTCAACAAATACAGAGGCAGTTTTAAAAACCTTATGTTTTAGAATATCCATGCCATTACTTCTTCCCTTCATTAGTACATGTTTTTAAGAGTTGGTTGTAAATGCTGTACTGGACTTTGGTGAGTTAATGATTCACCAAATACCATCAGAGAAACCAAGATTAAAGAAGAAAATACATTTGGAAGCTGTATGTGTGCGGTTTCTAAAATAATTTTTAATATTAACATATATTAGCATGGTACATTTTCACAGTTAATAAACCAATATTTTTAGGCCATTATTAGAGTCCATACTTTGTTTAGATGTCAGCTTTTACCTAATGTCCTGTTTGTTTTTTTCCCAGGATCCCATTCAGAATACAACGTTATATTTTGTTGTTGTGTATCCTTAGGCTTTAAACTGCAGTGGTTTCCCAGACTTCCCTTGTTGTTGATGGCCTTGACAGTTTTGAGTATTGGTAGAGATTTTGTAGAATGTTCTTCATTGGGGTTTTGTCTGATTTTTTCCTGATTAGATTGAGAATATGGGTTCTTGGGAAGAAGATCATAGGATTTTCTCACCACATTGAAAGTATATGCTTTAGTGATGATGGTAAGCTTGTTCACCTGGCTGAAATAAGCTTCTTCGTTAGAAAGTTACTCCTCCCTCCCTTTTCATACTGTACTCTTTGGAAGGACATCGCTAAGTGCAGCCCACCCTTGGGGCCAGGGGGAGAAGGTTGTTAAGCTCCACTACCTTGAAAGGGAGTATCTGCATAAATTATTTGGGCTGCTTCTACATAGATTTTCTTAAACTTCCTTATTTATTTAATGATTTATTTATATCCATATGGACTCATGGGTATTTATAAATTGGGCTTTAACCCAATACTGTGTTTTTTTATTTTGTTACTCCAATTGTTCCAGCCTTGGCCATTGAAAGAACTTTCACCTGGGTCTCCTGCCTCTATGACATACTCCCATCATTTTGTTTTATGAGCACTTTCCTATTTGCTAACACTACAGGATACCCTAGGTTCATTTAGTATATTCCCTGCCCTTGCCCTTGAGTCAGCTATTTATCCAAAGAGTTTTGATTCCTTGTTTTGGAGAATGTTGTCAGAAACTAAGATCTGGGCACCAGATGTACTCGCTGTTACTGAATGTCACCGCTTTAAGTCCCACTCAGCAAACAGAACTTGGAAATATACATATGTTTACTAACCTGTGTATACACATCCATTAATAGCTATTTTTATATTTATCCATCCATATTAAGCTAAACAGGAGTTCATACTGATGTCTCCACCTCTAATTAAGCATCACAGGATTTATTCTGGCCTCTTTCCTTGCTCATCTGGAACCTTGCCCTCTAACAGTGGGAAACCTGTTCTTACTGTCCACCATCCATTTGTATGTTTGTATGTTTAGCTCCAGGGAATGTGTACAGTGGTTGCAGAATTGGTAACCCCTACTCCCATGAGGAGAAACTTTATCAACTACAGTACTCTTCCTCGGTGCAGTTCTCTTTATCTTTAACCCCATAGCCTCCAGTCAGTTCCAGAATTGCTTAGGTCTGTACCTGTTTTCCCCTTCCTACTTAACTGCAATTGTCAGACTTTTTCCATATAGGTAGATTCTTTTTTCTTGGTCTCAGTTATGTGTCAGAAACTCAGGTTTTCCCTTTTATCTTCCTGTGAAGATCTCAAATAGCTCCGAGAGTTACCCGATGTTACCGGCATAAAATTGAGTACAGAAATGGTACAAGGAAATGAGAAAGACATAGAACAAGAAATGTTAAAGAAAAAATAGTTGACTAATAATGGAAAAAAATGTTAAATCCCTGGCTTGCGTGCCTATAAGTAGCTGTGTCACTTAGCAAGTCACAGAAATCCCTCTGGCTTTAGTATTCTTATTTTTACAGTTGGGTCCAGTTTCTCTGGATTGTCATGTGAATTGAATTGGAAAAAAAACGTGGAAATACTATAATGTTATAATATTATATTTATTATGTTATTTTATATTGTTATATTTTTATTTATATTATATAATTTATAATATATATGTGAATATCATATATTTATATATAACATAAAATATATATTTATAAATTATAGAATATAAAATATAGAATATAAAATAAAAATATAAAATATAAATATAAATGATAAATAGTATATATTTATATTATATTTATATTATATATTATTTAAATATAAATTGTATTTATACTTTATGTTGATATTATATTTGTTAAATTATATATTTATTATTATGGAAATATTATAATGTTATAATAGACTTTCAAGTACAACTATTACATGAAAAAAGTTAAATTCAAAACTTCTGGCAAGGAGAAGTCAGGTCAAGGATGTGAAGTTGCGACTATCATTGAGCTGGCTTAATTATGGTTCTCCAAAGTTTAAACCAAGGGATAGACCTGACTTTAGTGACCAGAGTGTTTTCTTTTCTCCATGGCTACATGCATATACACACATATGATTGTGTGCATATGTAAATATATTAATACTTATATTTCCAAGTTAGCCTAAGGGATATCTTGAAGGTCTTAGTCTTGTTAGATTTCTTCTTTGTGTCTCTAACAAAAATTTGGGGAGACATTGTAGGTTAGGATTTTAAGAGTTTAAATACCGTACAAGCCATTTGAACTGTTTTGATTACTTGTCTTCTACTCTCACATACCTACATCTACCTTATTCTTGCTCACTTGATGACAACCTAGATCTGTTTACCATGTCCCTCTTGGCCACATGTAACTAAAAGCTATAATGGGACTCAAAAATCATAGAGGCTAGAATCTACATTCTGAGGATGCCACTGTTGGATTGGAAAGATACATGAACTTGAAGAACTGATTTGCTATCTAGGCATAGCCAGGTTCAGCAACCTTGGCAGTGAGGCCCAGGATGGAAAGGGTGATGGGCAGGGCCTCTCCTTAAGTCCACGTGCATGCACAGCACATTTTCAGGGATGCCATTCATCTTTCAGTGTGAATGGAACACTCAGAACAGAACAATATGGTTTCTTTAGTGATGGGGCCTGTTTTGCTATTGTCAGAGAGGAGAAAACACATTTTTAAAAAATTTTAATTATTTGAAAGAGAGATCACAAGTAGGCAGAGAGGCAGGCAGAGAGAGAGGAGGAAGCAGGCTCCCCGCTGAGCAGGAAGCCCAATGCGATGCTGTGCTCGATCCCAAGACCCTGAGATCATGACGTGAGCCGAAGGCAGAGGCTTTAACCCACTGAGCCACCCAGGCGCCCCAGAAAACACATTTAAAAACAAAAACACTCACCAAAAACCCTCTGACCACCCTGCTTCCTATAATTTGATTATCGATGATTCCTGTAGTATATTTCACTCTTTCAGCTAACTTTTTTTTTTCTTTCTAAGTTTCTAAGTTTGTCTTTCATTCAAGGGAAAATAGTCCATGAATTGGGGGAATACAATGCCACACAAGCAGCAGAGCACTCTTCTTGAGGGATCTTGGGGCCCTGATGAATGAATTAACTTTATCATGGCCTGCAGTGTTCTAGGTACTGCTATCAGCTTTTTACATAAGTTCACTCATGTAAAACTCAGGACCCCCGTGGGGCGGGTGCTATTGTTGCTGCTTCTTTGTACCTTTCCCAAGACCCCTTTGGCAGGAATAGTGTGGCTGGCATACCAACTTGCTCTGGAGTCTTTGGGCTCAGGCTCTGGAAGTCCATCTTAACATTTTTGTCCATTTTTTTTTCTTTTTTTCTTTAACTGTCTTAACAAGGGGCATGAGAAGATTTTTGAAAAGGTGCTACTTCTGATGAATGTGCTACTGCCCAACCCCAAGGGTACTTCTGACTTTTTATCTAAGCCCAAGTCTCTTCATCTATAGAATGAACTGGAGAGGGTGAAACCAGATAAGCATTTTGTGAAGAGCAACTTGTTCTCCACTGATGACCTGTACTGACTTCCTCTCCATTCAGTGATACTCATAAGCTTCCCAAATATAATAGCAAGGCCACGGATTCATCTTACCAACATCTCTCTTGGTTCCTTTCATGTGTTTACCTTCTCTCTGTGTGGTGTTTCATAGTAAATACCTGTTGTACTTTGATAACTACATTAAAATGAAGGCAATGTTTGTAGCAATTTATTTATACAGCTTTTTACTTTCTTTCATCTCAGTTGAATCCATAAATAAAAATGTCTTTTCCTTCAAGCAGTTGACTCTAAAAACACTCATATTTAAGAAAACCTGCAAAGGAATATGCTATCTTTATGATTTATTAAAAGAAGATAAATGAGGAGTTAAAAAAATACCTTTCAGCTTGCTATCATGAACTAAAGAGGGAAAATATGTCAACCGGTATATATGTCAAAAATGCTGGAGAATTATAGTTTTATTACTCAAGATCTATTTCAAACAAATGGGTGGAGACAAATATTCCCTGTACTTTAACTGTGATTTATTTTACAAGTAAAGCTCTATCTGTGCAGCACACTTTAAAGTTAGAAATTGAATTGGATTGTCAGCTGTGGCCAAGCCAAGCAATTCAAATTGGAAAGTAAAACTTTGAGTTGCAATCTCCAGCTTTTGTTAAGATAGAAGGCTTCTATATTGAGACCTTCCTACTAAAAATAAAGGCAACCCTTCGCTTCAGCTGTTTTGCATTCTAGGTTTCCTGGAGTAGACTATCTTAATTTCAGATATTCCCTCCCATTCTTCCTGTATGTATGTGCTTCGTGGTTAGAATGCATATCCTTATTGGTTGTTCAGCAAATGGAACTACCATATACATTATATAATCAAACTATTTCTACCTCTTAGTTCTCTTTTGGAGCCCAAGCTGTTAGCAAGATTTATCATTTCATTAGTTTTGAATCAACAGTTCCTTCACATAACTATCTTTGATGGAAAATAACATGGAATAATATAGATTTTCCTGAACTGAGCTTCCAGGATGCCTTTTTCCCCCAAAATGTTAATGAGAATTTTATAGAAAATGGATTATGTAACCAGATACATTTAGGAAATGTTGGGTTAAACAAAAATTAAACAGTTATTTTTCTGCAGAAATTCTCAGAACTGTTGCTATGGACTTACACACTGTAGATTTCTTTGTTGTTTTGTTTTGTTTTTAATTATATTCAGTTAACCAACATATAGTACAACATTAGTTTTTGATGCAGTGTTCACTGATTAGTTGTGTATTTCTAAGAGAAAAATATGATTTCAGTGTTTTCCAAATTTTTATGTTGGAATTTTTTTTAATCCTATAAGAATTGTCTTCGTCTGGTTGTATACTGCTTTTAGAGCTCAGAAACCCCTGCTTTAAAACAATCTCTGACTATCCTTCACAGTTCAGACTTGATGGGGTTCAGTTGGGTGGTGGTTCTTTGGGGTCTTTTGGGCAGTTGTCATCAAACAGGCTGGGGCTGGAGTTATCTGAAGATTTTACTAGCCTGGACATTTATATGATTGGCAGTTAATCTGAGAGCTCAGCTGTGACTGTTAATAAGAGGACTTACCTATATCCTTTCTCCATGGCTTTGGTATTTTCATAGGATTTCTGTGAGGAAGCATTCTCAGAGGGAGCATCTAAAGAGTGAACATTCCAAGAGACCCAGGGGGAAGCTGCAAGGCTTCTAATATTTTAGAGCTGGAAGTTCCAGAATATTACTTCTGCCACAGTTTCTTGGTCAAACAAGGCTGAAGACCAACCCAGATTCAGATTCTAGGAGAGGGAAATTAGACCTAATCTCCTGATGGAGCTATGTGAGCTTAGAAGGAGAGAAGGAATGAATGGTGGCCATCTTTGCAGATTCTCCACCAGACTTTTTAATATCTCCTGGGGTGTTGGCATTCTATAGAACAGTTTGGGTAGTGATGAATCAACCTGTGTAGGGCAAGCATGGGTAGGGAAGAAGTCCACTCATCAGAGAAGTAGTCTGTCACTGACCTTGTTTGGAATTGCTGTTGTGGGGATAATAAAAACATACCAAGTTGTAGGTAATTTTATTATTATTTTAAAATTCTCTACAGATAGGGTTGCCAGGGAAAATATAGGTTGCCCAGTTACATTTGAATTTCAGAGAAACAACAAATAATATGTAGTGTAGATGTTTCCCAAATATTGCATGGGACATACATATTTTGCCAAAAATTATTACAAAAATAAATTTAAAAAGGTTATTCATGTCAAATTCAACTTTAACTGGGTGTCCTATATTTTTATTTGCCAAATCTGGCAACACTGTCTACAGATAACATAGGAGGATGTTATCTCCTTTACTGTGAATATTACTGTTGGACTCCTCCTTCTTTCCTCCCTCTCCCAAACATTGTTACACCACTGAGCTAGGAAAAAATAATGTAATGAAAAGTTTTAGGGCTTTAGAATCAGAGAATTTCAGAGCCTGGCTCTACCATGTACCAGCCTTGTACTTATAAGTTATTTAACTTCAGTGAGCCTCAGTTCCATCAATTGGGACCAGTCATAATTACCTGGTAGCATTGCTGAATACTTAGATAAGATGATGTATTTAAAGCCTATAACTCTGTGATTAGGGTATAACAGGCCTGGGGTCAAAATTATGGCTGACTCCTGTTCCTGCAGATAAAGCAGGAGCAAGAGAGGAACCCCTTATATCTTGGTAGATGGTGTTTATTTGTTGGAGAATGTATAGGTAGGAATCTAAGTAAGGTTTTTGTTTGTTTTTATTCTTGCAAAAGGATGGAGTAGTGAGGTATCATCTTGGGAGTTGCAAGTTTGATTCAGACTGTGATGGGGAAGAAAAGAATAAAATGATGAAAACTCTGCTGTTAACACCAAGACAGGTTCATGAAGTCTATTATGTAATTCTTCTGAATTACCTACTCAATGGTATTTTATTTTGATTTTATTTGCTTGCATATCTACATTTTTATGTAGATTGTTACCTAAAAGCTATTATAGTGTAATTGACTATAAGAGTAAATTTCATGGTTGTTACTCAGATTAACCTCACCAAGAAAAATTTGAGGGCAAGTTAAATCTGAATTAGTGCCATGAAAGCACAGTTTTCTCGGATGAAACTTGAACATGCAGGGAACTATTTAGTGGACACATACTCTGTTAAAGACTTTGGTATTCTCTCTGAAGTAGAAAAGCTCCTATTTTACAGCTAGAGAAACTAAGGCTAAAATTGGTCTCAAGATTGGTTCAGAGTTGCAAAGCTAATAGAGGTAAGTATGTCTCTGCCCACACCCCCCAACCTGTTGTTACAACCCTCATTCAGGTGCCAGTGGCATCCTTGTCATGGAGTGGAACGACATCTCTCAGTGCTGGTATTAGTTGACCTGTCAGCAGCATTCCTCAGTGTTAACCATGACTGCTATTTCAAAGACCCTATTCTGCTCTCAACAATGTTTATATCCTAGATCCCTCCTTCTTCTCCAGCCCTTATTTTCCTTGGAGGCTTGTTCTCCTTGATTAGATAATTAGAGTTTGTGATTCCTCAAGACCAAGCCTGGGCACCTTGTCTTCCATCTTTTCCCACTTGTACTTCAATTCATCACATGCACAACTTCAGTTAGCACCTGCCACAGTTCTCCTGGTCACACATCTTTCCACTGTCCTCATGAGAATTGCACCTTTCGTTTTATTGGTGTATTTATTTTTTCATAGCTTAATGTCTGCTTTTATTCACCATGAGATGCTTAGTGCCTTGTACCAAGTAAGTGTATAAAATAGACTTGAGAATTGGAAGGAAGGAAGGAAAGGAAGGGAAAGGGAAAGGGAAGGGAAGGGAAGGGAAGGGGGTAGGAAGGGAAGGAAGGAAGGACTCAGATAGTTTGACCTAAAACCTTTTTTCCCACTCTCCATTCTTCTCCCAAATGACTTTAATGATAAAAAAAAAACCCTCAAAACTTAGTTTTACATATGCAAAATTTATTATCTGAAATTCAGATGTAATTGGGCATCCTGTATTTTGCTGTATGTTTCTTTGATTCGGAGAGGTTAAAGAATTTCTCCAAAGTTGCACAGCACTCAGAAACTGGGTCTGGGAAACTACTCTCTCAAAGGTTGGGGCTTGGCTCCCCAAAGATTTGATCCTAACTCACCTATGTGGTTGGACATAGTCACATGAATGCTGGTTTTCCTTTGCTGGTAGTGCAAAGGTAGTCAGAAACCTGGTATCTGGGAATTGGATCACATATGTTGGTTTTCCAATTCATTTCTGCCCCTTAAATCTAGCCAGAACTGGAAGTATGTATATCTATCAAGGTTTCTGCATTTTTTCCCTTCTGTCTTCTACAATGACTCAGCATTTTTCATCATTTCTTTTTTTTTTAATTTTCATTTTCAGTGTATCTAAGAAAAATGGACTTTTGACAATAAAATATTTCAGTTCACTGAATTTTAATAGAACTTTTAGAGATTCCATATGCCTAAGATTTGAAGTTCTATGTTGAAATGCCAAAAATATTAGTGAAATCCTATATAGCTAATAACTTTTTCTAAAATTCCACAAAAGGAGTCCTCTGTTTCCATGTAAGAGTCCACTCACATACGCTGTAGTTGGTGGTGTGGTGAGTTGTACCTTTCTTATTGACTGACAGAATAAATAGAGTATTAATCCTAAATAACCCACAGGAGATGACTAAGTGCATGTTAAACTTAGCCAAGAGTAAAGGCACTTGTCATTGCAATACTTTCCTTTTGCTTCCTCGATTTTTTTAGTGGTGATGATGGGGGTTAGGGTAGGGTAGTGTGGATCATCAAAGCAAGCAAGAAGGAAAGGAAAAACAGCATTCATGAGAGATGTTGGGGGTAAAATTAGTATTTCCTTCCTGTTAAAGATTTATGGAATTCTTGAGTGATGGAACTGTGAGACCTCTTAGAAACTCATCTTTCTCATTTTACAGACTGTCGAGATGAGTCGAGGTGGTGTTTCCGTGTAGGCTTTTGGTGCCATCTTAGAAGACTTTGTTAGGCACTTTGTATACATTGTTCATCCAGTCCTTACAATAGTTTTATGAATCGGGCATTCCCCCTCAGTATTTCACAGATGAGGAAAGAGAGGGCCAAATCCAATTCTTTTTTGTAAGAAGGGGGAACAATATAAAAAGTTTTCTAAGGTACTCTCCCGTGCTTTAAAGCCATTCTTGATTGCTTTCCTACCTAATCTCCTCTTCTTATAGGAATGGGAACTTAGGCTGCCTTAGCTATATAATCTTAGAGAAGGAGAACATTTGATGAAAACAAAACAAAATGGCTTAAATATTGGCAGAGTTTACCTTTCAATTCCACTGAAATTAAAATGGCATGGGGACCCTACTTTTATTACTCTTAAGTACTGTTTAATTAAGGGTTGATTCCATGAGCAGCTGGTTGCATCATATAGATGTGTTCCATGCTCTCTTTTGGTGCTGTTTCCAAGGGACAGCAAGTGGAGATTTCCTTGCTTAGCAGTACTACTGCAGTGGGGTAAAAGGCATCTGGATTCTTGATTTTACTTTCTTGGCTAAATTACCTGTACCCCACTGAGAGGGCATTTTGCTGTCAGTTGCTAAAAAGGAACACAGGTAAGCATGTGAACCTTGTTTGACATTTATAAGCAACCTGGGCAATTTCAAGAAATGTACTAGATAGTAAATTCACCTCCATAAAAGGTGGCTGACTGATGGCTTAGCCAAAATATGATACCTGGTAGTTTATGGCAATTTTCTCTAACAAGAGTAGATACTGAATTTATTGCAAAAGTGCCTCAAGAGTCCTCCTTAATGCTGCTGAGGCATTGCCACTTCTTTTCTTTTCTTTTTTTTTTTCTTGGCAAAGCACATGCTGGAAGAGAAAATACTTGAGGCCATAAAATAAGGACATTTTGTGAGTGCATGTGTGCACACATGCCTATGTGTGTGCATGCTGGAGGGAGGAGGGCTTAGTTTAGGGTGCTATTGACTTCAAATAGACAGATTGATAGACTGCATTTTATTACTTTGTGGAGATTGCAAAATCATTCCCAATATAGAATTTATTAATGAAAAGAAAAAGAGAGTGATTTAAAAAAATTTATTTGATTTCAATAAGCAACTCACAGTAATTCCCTCTACAATATTTTAAACAAATATGCCATTAAAGGCTTGCATCCCATTCTCTGCGCAACTTCTTTCATTCCTCTTTCCAAATTAAGTTATAGAATAGCAAAACCCAATCACCTATTTTTAAATTCTCTTAGGCATTTTAACTACAAAGTCAGAACAATTTTCCTTGGTTCTTCAATGGGCTGCTAGTGCAATGTGAATGAAGAGGGTATGCTCTTTTCAATAAACATATGAGAGAATCAGGATATGGCTTAATACTTTCTTGGCTGCCACAAATTAACAATGCAACCTCTGCAAACAATGTACCCTCTTGACGTCTAAGTCTTATTTCTTTTGAGAGAGAGAGTGTGCACACATGCTAGTGGGAGGTGGGGAGGGCAAAGGGAGAGGGGGAGAGAGAATCTCAAGTAGGCTCCATGCCCAGAAGGGAGCTCAATGTAGGTTTTACTCTTAGGAATCTGTTATCATGACCTGAGCTGAAATCAAGAATTGGATGCTTACTTGACTGATGCATCCAGGAACCCCTAGTCTTTATTTTTTAAGTGGAAATTAAAATACCTGTCAAATTTATATCACAGAGTTGAAATAGTGATAAAGTTAGAAAAATGCAAATATAGTCCTTTCTGATATTGCAAGGCCCTCTGGACCACTTTGCTCTGATGTAGCATATTTTGCAAGAGGGAATTTTGTTTCTAAAACTTTTGTGAATTCTATGTAGATAGATGTGGGCAATTGTTGACATGGAGTTAAGTTCAATGAATACGAGGCCTTGCCTTCGTTTGTCGAGTTTCCTACATTTTAGCATATAGAATTGAGAAATAAGAAGATGCTAGCAGCTTGTGCATGTGTGTGTCTTGGCAGAGGGGAGGTATGATTCAGCGTCTCCCGAAAAACACTCAAAACTCAAAACAATAGCCTTCTAATAAAGACAGCTTGACTTGAAGAGACAATGAAGAATAAATAATACCTTAGAATATCGTGGATGTCATTCATGTAAGAAGATAGTGCCGTAGGCCCACTCATGATTAGTTGAAGTTGTTTCAAGTTCTTTTTAAGTTTCCAAAATGAATGGGTTAGAGTTAAGTGTGGTGGTGGTGGGTAATGTGATCACTGATATAAGAAAACACAGTGGTCTTACTTGTCAGGTTGAAAACACTTTTGATTATATGGTTGTATGATTTAGCACAATGGTATTTTAGACCTTTGAACAATACTGTTTTCTACATGTACTTTCTTCCTGTTGAGGACAAGGTGACTTAATGCTTTATATTTTTTAATTGATATATTATTCACATGCTACGAAATGGATCCTTTAAAGTATACAAGTCAATAAATCTCAGTGTATTCACATATTTGTACAACTATCAACATGACCTAATTTCTTTCCATAATTGCCAAAGAAACCCTGAGGATTGGCAGTGACTCTCATTACCCCTCCTCCAGTCCTTGGCAACAGTAACATCTTTTTATCTCTATGGATTTGCCTGTTCTAAAAATTTCATATAAATGTATTGTAAAATATGTGCCCTTTTGTGTTTGGCTTCTTTCAACATGATGTTTTCCAGGTTTATTTAAGTTGTAACATATATCACTATGCCATTCCATCTTATGGCTGAGTAATATTCTATTATATGGATATACCACTCTTGGTTTATTCATCAGTTGATGGACGTTTAGATTGTTTTCACTTTCTGGCTATTATGAATAATGCTGCTGTGGAAACTTATGTAAAGGTTTTTGTGTGAACATTTTAAAAATTAATAGACTTTATTTTTTAGAGCAGTTTAATCTATACAGAAAAGTTGAGCTAAAAGTACAGAGTTCCCACATACTCCCTCTCCCCTACCACTCACCGTTTTCCTTATTATTACCATTTTACTTTGGTATGGTACATTGGTTACAACTGATGAAAAAACATTGACAGATTATTATTTTTTAAAGATTTTTATTCATTTTGAGAAAGAGAGAGAAAAAGCAAGGGGATAGGCAAAGGGGGAGGAAGAGGGATGAACGGACTCCTCACGGAGCCCAAAGCCCTACATGGGACTTGATCCTATGACCCTGAGATCATGACCTGAGCTAAAACCAGGAGTCTGGTGCTTAACCAAGTTGCACCATCCAGGCGCCCCAGTAGAGTATTATTAACTATAGTTACTAATTTATGTCAGGGTTTATTCTTTTTGTTGTACATTCTGTAGGTTTTGTTAAATGCATAATGTCATGTATCCACTTTTACAGTATCATACAAAATAATAGTTTACTGCCCTAAAAATCTGTGCTCCATGTCCCTCCCTCCTTCTCTTTCCCCTCTTCTTTCTCTTTTTTTTTTCCTTCCTGTGCCCTAAACCCCTGGCTGGTCTCTTCATGGTTTTGCCTTCTCTAGAATATCATATAGTTGGAACCATACATTCCGTAGCATTTTCATACTGGCTTCTTTCACTTAGCAATATACATTTAAGTTTCCTCCATGTCTTTTCATGGTTTAATAGCTCATTTACTTTTATCACTGAATAATATTTCTTTGTATAGCTGTACCACAGTTAATTCACTTATTGAAGAACATCTTCATTTGCCAATTTTGGCAATTAGGAATAAGTCGCTATAACCATTCAGGTGTGGGTTTTTATGTAGACTTAGGTTTTCAACTCATTTGGGTAAATACCTAGGACTGTGATTGCTAAATCATATAGGAAGACTAGATTTAGGTTTGTAAGAAACTACTAAATGCTCTTCCAAAGTAGCTGTATCATTTTGTATTCCTGTCAACAAAGAATGACAGTTCCTGTTGTTGTATCCTCACAAGCATTGCTGCCCATATTTTATTTTGATTTTAGCTGTTCTAATAGGTGTGGGATAGAATCTCATTAATATATTAGTTTGCAATTCCCTAATGCTATGTGATGTTGAACTTCTTTGTTATTTACCACTTGTAAATTTTCTTTGGTGAGGTGTCTGTTCAAATCTTTTGCCCAGTTTTTAATTGGATTGTTTGTTTTCTTATTGTTGAGCTTTAATTTCACTTATGGTTTTAATTTTCTTGGGCACATACCTAGGAATGGGATCCTGGATCAAATAGTAACTCTACACTTAACTTTTTGAGGAACTGCTAAACTGTTTTTCAAAGCAACTATCCCACTTTAAGATTACCACCAGCATTGTTTAAGGATTCCAATTCCTCCATATCATTGACAACACTTGTTATTATTAGTCTTTTTTATTATAGCCATCTGAGTGAGTGTGAAATGGTATCTCACTGTGGTTTTGATTTGTATGTAGTCAGATGATGTTTTTTTCTTTTAAAAAAAAAATTCATTCCGCCAAGCTGTGCCTTTTAGGTAGAATGTTTATTTCATTTGCGTTTAATGAAATTAATAATGAGGTAAGATTTATATTATTCATTTTGCTATTTGTTTTATGTATGTCTCATGTCTTGTTATTCTGCATTTTCTCTTTTAATATTTTATTGTGTTAGATTTCTATAGTATACCACTTTAATTCCCTTGTCATTTATTTTATGTATTGTTTTCTTAATGGTTGCCCTAGAAATTACAGTTAACATCTTAATTTACAACAGTCTAGTTAGATTAATACAAACTTAAGTTCAATCATATAAAATTTTTTGCTCCTGTGTAGCTCCACCAACGTCATCATTCCTGGTGCTATTACTGTCATACAAATTATGTCTTTTTTACATTGTGTAGATTTATAATTATTCTATGCAGTTTTATTTTCATTATATAGGGGAAAATATTACAAGTAAATACCTTTATAGCATCCTTTATATAGTAATTATCTTTATTGGTGTTCTTTATTTCTTCATGTGAACATAAGTTACCATGTTGCGTTCTTTCATTTCACTGAGAACAACTCCCTTTAGTATTTATTGCAGGGCTGATCTACTAATGACCAGTTTTCTCTATTGTTGTTTACCTTGGAATTTCTTAATTTCTCCTTTATTTTTGAAGGATAATTTTCTGGATATAGAATTCTTGGATCTATAGAACTACTGGCTCAATTCTTGGTTGACAGTCTTTCTTTCAGCACTTTGCATAAATCATCTCACTGCCTATGGCCTCCATGATTTTTCACGAGAAATTGATTATTAGTCTTACTGAGGATCTCTTGTATGTGATGAGTTCTCTCTTGTTTTTTCAAGATTCTCTTTTTGTCTTCGGATTCGATAGTTTTATTATGATGTATTGAAAAGTTGCTTGCACTGGGTAAACTCAGAGGTAGGTCAAATGAGAGTGGCTTTCCAGGGAATGGACAGACACATCAAATAATGACAATTCTCTGGGAGTGGGCTTTGGAGTATCTCCAACTCTGTTCTGTTACTTCCAGGGGCTGTTAAGATACTGGTTTCATTGGGATTGTAAGGCTGTTGATGTTCAAAGCTATCATAGAGTTTGAAGAGAGGGATAGAAACAAACCATGTTAACACGTTACAGCTTCTCTCTTCCTACTAAGATTCAAGCCGTTTTTTCTTGGATTTATGTTCCCTAGATTGTGGCAAGCTTTTTTTTTTTCTTTAAGATTTCATTTATTTATCTGACAGAGAGAGAGAGAAAGAGAGCACAAACAGGGGGAGCAGCAGGGGGAGAGGGTGAAGCAATGCAGGGCTCTATCCCAGGACCCTGAGATCATGACCTGTGCCTAAGACAGATGCTTAACTGACTGAGCCACCCAGGCACCCCTGTTGTAAGCTTTTAAGTTCTGAAAACTTAAGTACTTGCTTAAGTACAAATTGCTTAAGTACAAAGCAATTTCAGAACCAGAGTTCTGGAAAAGGTGATATTTTTACAATTTTTTCTAGTGCTCTTATTGCTTTTATAGAAGGTTTTGGGAAATCTTTACTTCTCCATTCCTATCGATATCACCTGCTGATGTCTTAAAGAGGCCTTGCATATCCTCCTGAAACTTTTTCAGGTGGGATATTGTCTGAGCAAAAAAAAAAAGTGGGGGGGAGATATTAGTCAGGATTATATATTATGTATCCTGATATAGTCAGGATCAGTTTCCCAAGAAGCAGAGCCTGAGATGAGAATCTCTATGCCGGTAATTTAGTGAGGAAATGTTCCCAGGAGAAACCACTAAAAAGTGAGTGAAGCAGGGCAGACAAGGGAAAGAAGCCCAAGAAAGAGTGTGATTTTATTTTATTTTTTTTTATTTTATTTTATTTTTTTTTATTTTTTTTTAAAGATTTTATTTATTTATTTCACAGAGGGAGAGAGATCACAAGGAGGCAGAGAGGCAGGCAGAGAGAGAGAGGGGGGAAGCAGGCTCCCCGCCGAGCAGGGAGCCCGATGCGGGCCTCGATCCCAGGACCCTGAGATCATGACCTGAGCCGAAAGCAGAGGCTTTAACCCACTGAGCCACCCAGGCGCCCAAGAGTGTGATTTTAGACCATGTTCCAGACTCAGCCCTCTCCTGCAGAGAGTCTCTGAAATGTAAGTCATGTCTCATTGTTTGTATCTCCTTGGGACAAGTGAGGTCATTGTTATGGGCTAAATTGTGTCACCCTGAAAATTTAGATGTTGAAGTCCTAACCTTTACCTCTGGAAGTGACTGTGTTTGGAGATAGTGTCTTTGAAGAGGTAATTAAGTTAAAGTGAGGTCATATGGGCAGGTCCTGATCCAATATGACTGGTGTCCTTATAAAATGAGATTAGGACACAGAAACACACACAGGGAAAATTATGTGACGACACAGGGAGCAGACAAGCCAAGGACATGAGCTTAGAAGAACCAACCCTATGGACACCTTGATTTTAGACTCCTAGATTCCACAATTGTGAGAAAATAAATTTCTGCTGTTGAAGCCAATCAGTCTGTGATACTTTGTTATGGCAACCCTAGCAAACTAAGACAGTAGTTTTCATACTCCTACACCTGTCAGTCATTTGCCAAACATTGCCAATGGGAGCATCAGTTTCTAGGCACTACCAGCTCTTTTTACCTGTATACAAAGGAACTTTATAGTCAGAGGGCAGTCCTTGCAAGAGTTGCCTTTAGAAATAAAAGTACACAGAAGCAAGGAGAAGGAATCACAGCACTGATGAATGTAATCTGAGCAGAGCATGGACAGTGTCCACCATAGGGTTTTGGTTCTAAACAAAAGAAATCAATCCTTAGTGTTTTAAGCAAAAAGTAAGTATAGTGTATTAATTAGGTCATAATTTCTAGGAACTTAGAGAAGGAGGTGCCAGGATCACATAACAATGACCAGTGTCTCAAATCACCCATCAGAACTGGTCAAGTGGAGATACCATGGTAGAGACTTTAATACTGGACTTGAGACACCAGCATAGAACTTCTGTTCACTGCTGTCCCTAGAAACTGGGAGTAACTTAAGCCAGAAGGAATTTGGGTCAAAGCCTCCTTCTTTGTGCTACCAGCTTCTGATTCAGTGTTTGGCTTTGATGGGTATGCTCTTAGTTCATTTTATTATTATTATTATTATTATTATTATTAACATATTTAGTTCATCTTTGAGGAAAGTTGTGAAATTGAGACTTTTATATAAAAAGTGACTTCTGATTTTATTTTTTTTAAGGATTTTATNTTAACATATTTAGTTCATCTTTGAGGAAAGCTGTGAAATTGAGACTTTTATATAAAAAGTGACTTCTGATTTTATTTTTTTTAAGGATTTTATTTATTTACTTGACAGAGACACAGCAAGAGAGGGAGGGAACACAAGCAGGGGGAGTGGGAGAGGGGGAAGCAGGCTCCCTGCTGAGCAGGGAGCCCAGTGCGGGGCTCGATCTCAGGACCCTGGGATCTGACCCGAGCCAAAGGCAGATGCTTAACGACTGAGCCACCCAGGTGCCCCAACTTCGGATTTTAGACCAGGATTGACAAAGTGAGGAATTTCCCAAACCAGCAAGGGTATTCAAAGCTTCTGGCCTTCTACAAGATATGATAAATATCCACTAGAGCAGGTTTTTTTTGGTGTTTTTTGTTTTGTTTTTGTTTTTGTTTTTTTGAGGAGAAGAGCTCTTCATCAGAACTTAAAGGCAAGATTCAAGAGACAGTGTAGGTGATTATTGACTTATGATGATGGGTAAAAACTGTTGACTAAGAACCAATAAGTTGTAAATGAAGGAGATTATCTGCTGTGCTCTTTGCTGTTGCTGTAATGAGCCACTGCAGTTTCCTTTAGCGACTATGTTCCTTTTCACACATAATTTTTTTGGCATACTGTTTTATTTTTGTGAGAATTCTTTCAGGTTTGCCTTCTCCTCTCACCTTTCTCTGCATAAATGCTTCTAGTCCTTCAGTCAATTCTTTGCATATCATCACAGATAATTTCTATTCTGTATTTTTTTATGGGAAAGCAGATGTTCTTTTCACATGTTTCTCTCTAGCATTGGGCTGTTTCTTGGTGCCTTCATGCTACAAATGTTCTTAACCCTTTTTCCCCACATAGTGACAGTATCACTTTAGAATAAGAAAATATAGGGAATATAAATATTTGTCTCAAAATTCTGGGAGGTTTTACTGAGTTTGTGATTCCTGTTAGCTTCAGGGTAGCAGGCTATTCTCAAATCCATCTATTCTCAATTAAGAACTCCTCCTAGATCAGCCCCTCTCCTTCCCTATCACCGTTAAGAACTCTGTTTCATACCACATGACAAGGGCATTATAAATGGAATAGGAGAAATGAGTCCCTGATCCAATATTCAATTCTAATTTAAGGGAATTCTCTCCTTAAAGTCTCATGAGATCTTGACATTTTCTATACAAAAGAAAAAGTTTTAGGTGATCTATTGCTTTTGACGTTTTGGAATTAGTGGAATCTCCCATGTTGATGAATATCACATTTATATAAAAACTACCTATCAGGGGAAAAGGTGAAGGTAAAATAAAATTCTATTTTCCAGTGGTTCTGTTTAACCAACAGGAAGGATGTTTGTTGGCTATTGTGGTGCTCACACCTGGAGAAGATGTGGAAAGATATACCAACTAAAGGATATTTTATTCTGTATCTTCATCATATATTCAGGGTTATGTATTCCAGTTACAATCTATGTTTATAACACATCTTGGAAAGCTAGAGTTACTTAACTCTGGAGATGTCAAATGGATCAAGTCAGTAATGTAAATGTGAGACCACTGAATAAAAGAAATCAGACATCAAAAACATGGACCCTGTAATTGGTAGAGTATTGAAATGATGGAGAAGGATGGCCAAGAACGTAGTAGCTAGTCAACATGGTGCTGATGTCCTAGAGAGATACAGATTGGTTGCTAGGGTAGGTGAGCAATGAGAAACGAAGTGAGACACTCACAGAAAGAGAACATAAAGCCAGTTATTTTAACTCCTTGTTGAGATACTTTATTTGATATCGAAACCCTCATTACATGGAATATTACATGTGAGCATGTTGTAGGACACACAGAGTTCTAAAAAAAACCGCATAGCTTTATGAATGGTTATACACAGAAAGTTGTTCTCCACATTAGTCAGGATAGGTTAGGCTATGCTATGGCAACAAGCCCTAAAATATCTGTGGCTCCACAGAGTAAAATATGACTGCTCTCCTCAGTAGCTCTTTCAAGTGGTGGCTCGGGGACCTAAAATGTTTGCATATAAAGTTTATGTCATGTGGAACAAAGGACTCCCAATATAACCACTGAAGGAGAAGAGAGACTGGGGGAACATGAATCATGTTTTAAAATAACCTTTCTTTCTTCAAGTTACCTGTCATGGACCAGAAGACAGTGTGGTGGTCTCAGCCTAACTAATAGTGGCCAGTAGTCTGCCCATGTGCTCTGGAAGAAGACATGGAGTCATTATCATTGTCTCAGTTTTTAAGATTATGAGGGGGAAATGCTGTATTGGCAAGTGGTGCGTGTGTGAAAGGCCCTGGAAAGGCTTCATTGCCGAAATGAAGAATCTTATTGGTGATGTGAAGCAGATGGTTCAACTTTAAAATATATTAGTACTCAGTGTTCTTAATAGAGTTATGAACTACTTGAACTCATGAACATCTCAGACCTCACATAGAGAGGGATACATGAATAAAAAAAGAGAATAATTTGGGTAAACACTGTTAAAATCCTCATATTAGGAACTAATGCATTTTTGTTATAGAATTTCCATCTGCTATTGTTACTAACTTTAAACTCTCTGAGCTGAAGTTTTAGCCTCTGTGTGAGGGTTCAACATAGCCTCTAAGGTCACTTCCACTCTCATTCAACGATGCCATGGTTTTCCTTTTTTCCTTTTTTTTTTTTTGACATTTTAATGGTAAATTTGATATAAATCCTCTAGTCGACAAGAGAACTTTTATTTGGGAAGAAAATTGTTGAGGGTCAAAACAAAAAATTGTTTTCCAATCTCATATGTCTTATTCACCAGCATTGGATTTTTAAAGATTCCATTTTCCATCTGTTATTTTCTTTACATCGGTGATCATATATATATATTTTTCCTCTTACTGAAATACTAATTTGTTTTTGCAGTGACTTAACAAAAGATGAAATTTACATGCTGAGGGATCTACATACCCTGTTGTCTATAGTTTTTATTGCTTTTTTCCTTTTCTTGCAACACTGTTACTCTTTTATACTTAAGAGTTTGCTTGTAAAATAGAGGAAGTATGTGGATTTTGCCTAAGTATGAATCACAGGCATTATTGCATGAAATGGGAAGGTGGATATTTACCTGAAGTTTAACCTAGCTAGTGGATATGTTAGTGTTCTTTGGTTTTGTTGTCAGTTCTGTGAACAGACATTTGTGGTTTTGGAATTGGATTCCACATGTTATTACTTCTGCGACCTCTTAAAATAAGTAACTTGCTTCTCTGTGCATTAGTTTCCTCATTGGTAACATGGGATTATTGTAGCATCTATCCAGTAGAGTGTAGTCATAAAGATCAAGGGAGAAAGTGCTTGTCAATTTCTTAACATAGTAATTCTGGTACACAAAAGTTAGGTATTATTATGATGAAAATCATTAATAATATTGTTCGATTCAATTGTCTATTGTACAATGCTAGCTTAGTTAATATTATTATTTGTTAAACCCAACAGAAACATCTATGTTTTTAGGTAGACTATGCCAGATTCTTCCTCTGCAGTATAAATCTTAGCCCGAGCTTTCAGGGGTGAGGATGGAGACTTTTCCCTTTCCTGGCTCTACCCAGAAGGAGTGGTAAGGATCCTGTTGTTATTTATTTATTTATTTTTGCCAGTTCTGGTTATAATGATATCTTAGTTTAATTGTGTATGTTGTGTAAGATCCTCCCATCTTGTAATGCACCAGACACATGACAAGTATATAATAACTGTATGCTGAATGAACTAGCACATTTATACCCACTTAGAAGGAACTTGCTTCTGCAATTATTTTCCCCTGGTATATAGTCATATTACCTGAACACTCATTATGTAAATTTAGAAATTCAGCGTTCTTATAACCATAGCTCATCCATCTAAGAAGCAGGCCAATCAACTTCCATGTCAAACACTCCAAGAGAAGCATCATTAAAGGAAAAAAAAAAAGTGGAAATGATTGACCTCAAGTGAGTGGAAGAAACCTACCTTCTGGTAGCCTCAGGTACTCCTTAGCTTGTAGATGGCCATCTTTTCCCTGTGTTTCTTTACATCATCTTTTCTCAGTGCCTGTCCGTATCTAAGTTTCCCCTTTTCATAAGGATACGGTCATGTTGGATTAGGACCTACCTTAATGACCTCATCTCAACTTGATTTTCTCTGCAAAGACCCTATTTCCAAATAAGGTCACATTCTGAAGTGCTGGAGGTTAGGATTTCAACATATCTTTTTTTGGGGAAATTCACCATTAAATCAAATGTAAGTTTTGTGGGTGCTTATTGGATCCAAAGTGGCTTAATCCATATAGAAAGTGTTTGAAAAGTATGCAAGATTTTAACACATGCAGGGTGTTATTTTTACGTTATTATTGTTAATAGGGAGTAGTCATTTGTTTACAAGTGAACCTGAACATTGAATAGATTATATACTACTTTAATTTAAATAAAATGCACTCAGTAAATGAATCTTTAGTCTTTAGGCTACTATTAAATCTTTGCCTCAGTTTTTCTGCTGAGGAAAAGTTTTGTAATTCTGTTTTCAGTAAAGAATAATCAGTCCTGAAAACAAGATTCACTTAGAGTTAATGAAATCTAAATGGAATGAGCTCATTTTGCCACTGTTAAGTTAGGGGTATATCTATATATTCTGCCCCAGTCCCCACTGTGATTCATTGTATTATTTTGCCATCTTTATAAAGAGATGGCCATTCTCTCATAAACTCCAGAAATCAGAAAAATGATAAAAATGAATATCTTAATCTTATTTTGTTATGATAGTTTCAAATAGAACTTTGGAAAGCCTTGAAGATTATAGTTCTTGATTCTCATTTTGTAACATGGTGAATATAAGTATTATATCTGCAAACATGGTTTTTCCATGATCAAATCAAAGCAGGGTTGGGGAGAGTCTCTGAATGGGACTGATATACCCAGGAGGGGTTACAGCTAATGGCTGCATCAGCGAGTGACTTGTAATTCTAGAAGAATACTAAGACTTTTCAGGGAAAAAGAAAAAAAAGACACTGGAGCCTACTTTTTTTGATCCCAGTGCCAGTTGTATCCCAACAACATGGCAGTCACTTGGGATGAAAGATTTGTAGATGGTATTAAGGTTTAAGAACTCAGAAAACCCCATTAGAAAGCCCTTTATATTCCTGGTTTGAATTAACCCACAGGACTGAGACCTTACCTCAATAACTCTTGAATGGTCATTTTGCAGTTAATTTTTCACCACCTTCCTATACCGTGTCAGTTAATATTTGAAGCATGTGGCACAGAACCAATGGTCTTTAAGCAGTTCTGTGCTGGCCTTTCCTTCCAGTCTCCTGGATGCTAGAACGATTTAACAAAATGGTAGCTCTGTAGAATCAGGAAGTGGTCATATTGGTCTAGCTTATGTATTAATATCACCCAAGAGTATATTGAAGCCATCTCTCCATTGGGCCACTCTGCACTTGAGGGTCACTCCTGCCTCTCTGATCTCCAAAAATGCATGTAATTTGGCTCACAAATCAGTAAAAAAGATCGATCCATTTTCTCCTACTAACACTCTGGTCAGAACAAGAAGTATGATGCTACTGTACTAATTTGGTGGTGTTGCTTTTTGAAGTAAACTGCTTAGAAATGTATTTTGGAAAGGATGGGAAAAGTAATCGTGGGTGGTCCTTGAGTCTCCGTGCATGACTTTTTTGCGTTTTCTCTGTGCAAGAGCAAAGAGATTTTAATAGATAATAGGGAATTAAATAGAAACATCATCTAATAAGTATGATATGTGCTGTCACTGTTAATTCAAACATAATGAACAATGACTGAATAATAATGGCTGCATACAGAGGTCGGCCATATGCTCATTCTGGATCATTGTTGCAGGATGCTTCCTTAAATATGGATGCCATGAGCTAGCCAACAGCACTCCAAATAATCAGATTTTCTGCTGCTCTCCGGCTCTCATAGGGATTTTAGCTTTTTCAGTTAGTTGAATCATAAAGATGAAATCAGATCCTAAAGGATTTTATAGATGGTAGGCAGTGGGAGAAGGAAGGAAGGGGGAGATGAGGAGGGAGGAATGGAGGACAATGGACCGAAGAGAATGAAACCCTAATGCTATTTTTCCCTAGACCAGAAGAAACATCTTCTGAAATTAGAAACAGTCTGTTTACCACTCCTTCTTCCCCCCATCTGAAGATAAATTAACTTCTGCTTTATAGAAAGCTGGCATACTAATGGCACACAGTATATTTACATGGACATTTCTTTTTGTATAACATTCTAATGTCTAATTAAAGTCCAAATTACACTGTATTCTGGTATGTAAGTAAAGCTAGATTGATCCTTCCATAGTATTCTGTGAAATTGGTTGATGTAATTAGTCTGAATGAACCGATGGCCTGTAGAATTTGTTCTTATTTGTCCCAAATGACTAGATGTCTCATCTGAAAGAGTTAGAAGGGTGGCCCTATTTTGAAGTAGAAAGGACATTAGATTTTGCCAGATTGTATAGGTTGAAGTGNCGATGGCCTGTAGAATTTGTTCTTATTTGTCCCAAATGACTAGATGTCTCATCTGAAAGAGAGGGGTGGCCCTATTTTGAAGTAGAAAGGACATTAGATTTTGCCAGATTGTATAGGTTGAAGTGTCAACTTTATTACTTATGATCTTGAAGAAGACCGTGAGGCTCCCGGAAGCTTACTTTTTCTTACTCATCAATGCGGTGGGGATGGGTCAGAATTATATGAAATTATGTAAGTTAAAGCACTTTGTGAACTGTAAGATATTAGACCCTACTATTCAAAAAATGTTGTGTGGAACAGCAGCACTAGCATCACCTGAGAGCCCATGAGAAGTACAGAATCTCAGGCCCAACTCCAGACCTACTGAATTAGAATCTGCTCCTCAATAAGATCCGGATATTCACATTATAATTTGAGAACTAATTTGCTGTGCATATATTGAGTATATGGTAAAAAATATTATTCCAAAGGAGCAAAACTTTGAAAGTTGAAACCATTTGTTGCATATAATCTTGTAATCTTTGGAGAGAAGAGACTAATGACAAACCAACCTCATGCAAAAGAAAAAAAATAGTCTGAACTAAAAACAATTAAAAGAAATCTCAATATCCAGAAACAGTGCCTACACGTCTCTGCAAGCATGTCCTAGGATCCATAAACAGTAAATACAAACCTTTTATTTTGATCTTTCTGTAGCGTGAACATCATTGATTAGTGGGATGTCTGTGAAAGTTCACCATGATCAAAAGATTTTTTTTATGTTGCTATTATGATGGTAAAGAAGAAAATGCATTGATACATTCACAAAAGATTTTCATCCACAAGTGTTGCAATATATTCTTTCATTATACTCAATAACTAGAAGATTTAAACCTTAATCCTTGCAAATTCTGGTAATTCATGCCTTTGATTTCACTTTCTCTTTGTTGCAACAGTGGTGGCAGCAGCACTGTCTTATACTGGTAGGACATGATTGAAGTGTCCTGGAAAATTTCAATTCCAAACAGAAATAGATGCCGAAATTTCCATTCCTTTTGAAAATGAGACTGTTGATTTGGAGGAAAAGAAACAGAATGGGAGGAAATGCTCTTTGATTAAATTTTTTTAATCATGAGAAGGTTTAGGAAAATATAACCTGTTTACTTCATGCATCACTTTGATATCTACTCCCTGTGGACTGAAATTCTGTATTTTAGCAGGTTTTGAGAGGTATAGTGAGTGTTTAACAACACACAATCTGAGATAAATAAGTTTCAAAGTAACCTGCCTAACAAAAAAGTAGCAGAGCTTGTCATTTTTAATAATTGACTAAAATAAACAGTTTTTTAAAATGGAAGACTAAAATTCAAGTGTGATTCACATTCAGTTATGTCTATAAAACAGAAAGTGAATTATAGACTTAACCAACTATCATGTTTACTTCCTTATGGGAGAAAAGGTGCACACACACACACACACACTCAAAACCTTTTGAGATTTGAAATCACTGATTTAATCAGATCTACAATATGACTAAAAATTTCTGAGTCCTTCTGGAGTTTTGAACACCTGATGTATGAACTTTCTATATTTAGAATAACTAGTTCCTTCCCTTTCTCTTTCTTCCTCAAACACTGCTGGTACCGGGGGCTGCAGATGCAAGGAATGGAACAGTGACTTAGAGAAAAGGATATTGAATTATCTCACAAAACACAAGAAGTCCCAAGGTGGCCAGTTTGGTTGGTGCAGTGGCTCAGTGATGTCATCAAGGACCCAGGCTCTTTCTAACTCCACTTAGCTGTTCTTAGTAAGTTGATGATGTCTTTCATTAATCATGAAATATGCATCCCAGTTCTAAACATCGTATCTTCACAGTGGCAGTCTTAGCTGAGGAAAGTTAGCAAGTTGCAAAAAGATCTCGCTTCAGTATCTCGGCTTTTATCACGTAGGAAAATCTTTACGAAATGCCAGTCAATAAACATTTCATCGTGCCTCATTGTCCCCCTGGTGGTCGTTGGTACTTTTTGCTGCAAGGAAGGAAGGAAGGAAAGCCATCTGACTTTTTTTAGTTTCATTAGTAGAAAGGAGGCAAGAGAGAGGGGGTTTGGGAATGGTTGATGGATGGGTTGCTGACAATGTCTGACACCATCCTACAAAGCAATAAAACTGGCTTGTTTCAGAGGTTTCCTATGTATTGTCCACAGTCAAACATTAGTGTGCACGTGGATCATTTAGAGATCTTGCTGGAACACAAGTTATAACCCAGTAGGTCTAAGGTGGGGCCTGAGAATTTGCTTTCCCATCAAGCTCTCAGGTGATGTCAGTGCTATCAGACCATAGACCACACTTTGAGTAGCAAAGTTTTATATTATGTCTGGTCTAGCACACCTTTTTCTTCTCCCTAATCTCATCCTTTAATTTATTTCTTCTGTCATTTTCTGTGCAAAGTTCAGTTTGTCCTTTATCTCTTTTATTTTCTTGCTTGTCCTCACAGGCACTTTTAATGAGAAACTGTGTATATGTGTAGTGTTCAGCACCAACAAATGTTAGCCGCAACTCCTTAACCTTCCCTTCTCTACCCTTGCTTATTAAATTGATNTGTGCGGCCAACAAATGTTAGCCGCAACTCCTTAACCTTCCCTTCTCTACCCTTGCTTATTAAATTGATCAAAGATTGTTTATCCCCCCACACTTCTTTCTCTTTTAAAATTCACTTTCTGAAGTCAAACTACAAATACCTAAGCTAATATATGTAAGTTTAGTGGCAGTGATATCCTCATATCAAGGGAAAGAAAACCTTTGTTGTGATTCAAAAAACAAATTATAACATAGAGTGACTTAATAGCCACCTCTAATATTGATGAGGTGAGAATATGTTTACCAAATTGTCACAGAATTCCTTACTTAGATGGACATCACCTTATCTAATGAAACTTGTTATTCCTTAATGACAGCATTCATAGGAAATGAAGCACTATTTCTCAGGCACTGCTATTGTTTTCGATGTTTGTTTACTCACAGGTATACAATAGAATGTTTTACAACTGTGTTGCACTGTCAGTTTTCAGGATTTCAGTTAACTGAAGGCTAAATAGACTGTCATGAACTCACCTAGAAATCATTTGTGCTCATGATTTTATTGGAAAATACATTTTGATCTCTAGTCCCTCAGCTTACATATATACTTGCAAGTATGTTATCTTTTCATTGGTAAAAGAAAACTTACATTCTACAAGTCCTACCGTCTAATAGAGCTTTCTGTGGTGATAGGAAATGTTCCATATCTGCACTATCCAATGTGGTAGCCACCAACCATGTATGGCCACTGAGCTCTTAAAATATGGCTGGTCCAGTTGAGGAACTGATTTTTCAATTTTATTTCACTTTCTTTAATTTACATTTAAATTTCACTAGCCATTTGTGACTAGGGGCTACCATATTGGAGAAACATCTCCAGAGACACTGAAAGGCTGTTGGTTTGTTGGTCTGTTTCAGCATTGTTAGTGATTGGTTCTAGAGGTTATCACCTCCTTCTTGTATACAAGCATTGTCTAAGCCCACTTAATTTTTTAGAAATGGAATTGTGCCCTACAAATGGGCAAAACTACTAATTTTAGAAGTATGTATAGTAAGAAAATGTATAATGAATATTTGGGGTACAAGAAGACACAGATACTGATTAAAATTTTCTGATAAGAAAAAGCAAAGGAATCGAGATTGTAATAATTATTTGAATAGTAATTCTCCTTTTTGGGTTGAAGACTCATTGACTTTATAGTTTTATGTCCATCTGAGTGAAAATTATTCCCATTTCACTAATACAGTCATCTTCTAATTATTCACGTCCATGTCATGGTTTATCGACATGACTTTTCATTGCTGTCATTAACTCAGTCATTTATTATGCATACTACACCAACTTTCAAAAGGAATTGGAAATGATTCATTCATGTCATCAGTTTGCTTAATCAAGTATTTGTCTGGATATTTATAAAGCTTGAATATGGTTTCTTACACAGTAAAAATGCTCAGCTGTAAAGAATCTCACAGTATTTTTATGTTAATATCCCACCTGTCCTCATCTTATTTTTCTTATTTGTAGTTTCATTTGATCATATTTTTACACTTATCTTTTTTAATCTTGTATATAGCTTCAAAAGTTACCTGCAATTCTTTTGTAATAAGGACGGATAAAAATTCACAATTTAAAGTAAATATTTAAATGAGTACTTATGATAGCTTACTTGAGGGGCTAGAAATGTATATATTTATAATATTCTAGAATGAGCTTTGGAAATATGTATCAAAATAATTTTACATAATAATTTACTTTTAAGATTATATGGATATGTGTAAGATAATTACTATTATAATCCCCATTTTAAATGAAGAAACCGAGACACAATGAAGTTTAGAAACTTGCTCAAGTTTATGCAGCTTATCATTGGCACAAGGAGAATGCAACCTCAGGTTGATTATGCCAGGGCCTTGCCTCTTAACCACTCTACTATTGGAATCAGAATATTTTTTTCCCCCGAGTGGCACTGTTTTATGGCATTAGATAATTGTAAAAGGGCTTGTTACCACTCTTTTCACTTTCTTGTATGTCATACTAGGCCTTGGGGCAAATGTCATACTGCCCTCCAGAATAAGCCACCTTGTACAGAAACCAGGCCTTTTATGGCCTCATGTTTACATTGAATTAGAATTTTCATTAATTGATAACCTTTAAAGGACAGCATCTCTTTGAGCTAATGCAACCAGGAAATTAATTTCACATGGTTGCAGCACTGTGTCACTGAGGCCGTACAGTCCTAACAAAGGTTAGGAAATGCAAACGGTGACTCTCAGCGTGAATTCTCTTGCACAGCAAACATGTAAAAATTTAGAGACCCAGTGAAGCACATACTGTTTATTTTTGCTTTAATATATATTCCCCCATGAACAAGCCAGACGCCGGGGAGCATCTGCCTTATTTTACTGTTGTACATTTTTTATTTGACACTTCAATATTGCCTTTGGTATTGTTGTCTAATACACTTCATTATTTTAAAGTGCATTATTTCCTGAGTCTGACAGCATATTTGGCACTGTACAGTGTGCAAGAAGAGAAAGCTCCATTCGGAGTGCTCACGGTTGTCATCCTTCAGCTCTGTTTGGGGGTGCTGAGGGCAAGTGCCTCAGGGCAGGAGGGCCCATGTGGGGGCCTGGAACGGAGGCGGAGGGAGCCTACCTGTGCCTATGTCAGTAACCTCTTTACCAGTGTTCTCTCGGAACACCTTGGAAGTCTGGTGAAGAAGATTCCCTCCTCCTCCTCCTCATGATTACTTCTACAGGGTAGGGGTAGTCACCAAAAGGGTGGGCTCTCTGCTGACTGCTTTGTTCAGATTCCAGTTCTTCACATATATATTTATTGTACTTTTGTATTAAAGTGTATGTGTGGGAACTGGCTTGTACCAACTTGTAGGAGCTGATACTGCATATCTCTTCCATGTCATGTAGGAGGCTTAAAATTGGACCTGATTGGAATATGTGCACAATGGAAACTAGCAGATTCTATAAACCACAAATTCTTCCGTCTCCTCCTCTCCTCCTCATTCCCCTCCCCTCCCCTCCTCTTGAAGTCCAGCTAGCCAACACACTACAGGATGTAATATACATTATACCCAATTGCAGGTGGCACACTCCTCTTAAATAGACACCTTTTTGATTTTTACTTATGTATACAGTACTACCCAGATCAGGATATAGAGTTTCACTCCAAAAATGTTCCCTCGTGCCCTCTCCTGTCAGAACAATTCCCACATAAGAGAATCACTATTTTGACTTCTAGGACCGTCAGTCAGCTTTGCCTTTTCTTGGGATATATTAAAGGAATCCTCAGCACGTCCTCTTTTGAATCTGACTTTTTTTTGCTCAGGAATATGTCTGTGAGAGCTCTGCCTGTTTCTGCATGCATTTCTTTCTTTACTCTTTTATTTTTTGTGGTATAGACTTGTCCTATCTAATATGTTATATGGTAGTCCATAGCTACATGTGGTCATTGGGTAATTGAAGTATGTCTAGTGTGTCTAGTATGTTTTGATTTTGAAGGCTTGTAATAAAAAACGTCTTCTAGCTTCTGGGGGTTGTTGGCAGTCCTTGGTGTTCTTGAGTTTTAGGTGCATCGCTATTGTCTTTTCCATGTTTAGAATTTCTTCTGGTTTCTTTTTCACAGAGTCCAGTTCTCCAGAGAAATTTTTGACCTTAACATTGATTTTCTTGACAATTAGTTAGCTATTTTGGCATCCTGTCTGTGTCTTCTGATGTTCATATCTGTTTCTGTGTCTATTGTCTTTTTGCTTTTCTCCTGGTCTTGTTATTTTAATAGTTGGTAATGGCTTGTTGACTATTTAGCCCATGTTTGAAATACCATGGAGGCTTAGCGTGTTATCTATTATCCTTTTCCTCAGGTGACACTTTGATATGGGTGCAGGGATATCACCTCAGCTAGGCGCTGAAAGGGCTCAAGGCTGGGTGGTAGTTTTTATATGACTCAGTCTACCTTTGCTTCAAGCCCTCCCATTTTTTAACCCTTCAGGTATTCCACCTGAGAACCTGAGATATTTAAGGGTTCCCCCCCAACCTTGGTATTTTGTAAAGTCAATTTTTATCTTTCTAGCATATGATTATTAATCAGTCTTCCATGCTTTTCAGTTCTTTTCTTCCTTTCTATTTGGTTTCTTGGTATTTTGTCCAGAACAACTTAAGAATCCGTAAATACCTCCAGGGCAAACCTTGTGCTGAGCTTTGGGATCACTTCACCTTAGACGCCTGGCCTCTCAACTTCTTCCAATTTGGCAGCTCCAAATGTCACTTTCGTCTCAGCAGCACCATGAGATTGTCAAAAGCTCTGCTGGCTTCTCTGCCATTTAGTGGCTGACATCTGCCAACCTTATTAGCTTCTCATTCTGTACCAGGAATTGGCAAATGACCCAGGGGGAAAAACAGTGTGCAGAAAGTTGGGCTCAGCTCAATGATCTTTCTTTCCATGATCCTGGCTCTTGCAGTCCTGGCTTTCCTTGGCAGGCCCTTCTACCTTTGAACAGATGTTTTGGTTTGTTATCTGCCTTTCCTAGTTCTCATTGGGAGCTTTGTTCTTCACTCTACTTCATCAAAAGCAGAAGTTGCAAGTTAGCATTTTAAGCAGAACTCAGACAGTTTTATTAAAATTTAATTTCAATCACAAACATCATTTTCTATTCTTTCCTTCACTGAAACCCCTAAATTATATGCTTTGAAATACAAATAGGAAACTCCCCTTTCTCCCTGGGCCATCAGCCCAACAATAACTATTAAAAGAGCACACTGTAATGTATAATGGAACCAATTTCCAATGCAAGCATTACTAGAAACTAAAGCTGTGTTCTAGGGTAAGTCATGTCATTTGGCCTGACTCTCTGATGCCTGCTCTTATACACAGGCTTCCCTTTCTACGTGAGCCCACTAACCTGGATTAGGTTTTAAAGTCCTGAGCCTGATTCATTCTATCTGTTACCTCTAATCTCTGAATTGGCCTAATTCCTTGTCACTGAACTCAACTTTACTGTCTTTTGGTATTCTCTTCTCATCACCCCTTGTCATCTCTACTTTTGCCATGCTTCCTGGCTAGGTTAGGATATCATCTTTATCACAGGATTCTCCTCATATTGCTCTACTAAGTTGTCTAGTCCAGTCTGGCTTTGACTAGAACTATCTTATTCTTCCATATCCCAGCTTTTGAGCTTTTGAGAACTGCTTTTCATAGTTTGATGTAGGTGACAAACAAGTTTCAACATGTGTGCTAAGTTGGATCCGTTAGAGATGTGGCTACCTTGGTTGCTGAAAGAGGGTTAGAAGAGCTAATGGTCATATGTGACTCAAATATGAAAGGGACTGTGTGCATTATATTCATGTGAAATTTTGAATAAGAGATGTTGCCTTTAGATCCCATCTAAAGAAAGGGAGAAGGAAAATGTTGTGTTGCCTATCTATTATATGCTGCATGTTTCTATGTATTTTATCCCACTACTTTAAGGTAATGGAATATCTAAGGATATTTGATGTCATATCTGCAGAAAACCTAATTAACAAATATTCTTCTTGGCTTGGACCTGAAAATAGTTTAATAGCAAATGAATATTTATATAACTATAGTTGATTTACATAAATGCCTACTGATTTTCAAAATCATGTATAAATCCTTTTTCTAATCAAATGTCAAGTTTATTGGGGTATAATTTATTTTTAGGATATGCAGAGATACTAAGTATGAGGCTGGTTAATTTTTTTTTTTAATTTTATTTTTATTCTTTGCCCAAGGGGTACAGGTCTGTGAATCATCAGGCTTACATCTTTCACAGCACTCACCAAAGCACAAACCCTCCCCAGTGTCCGTAACCCATCCACCCTATCCCTACCCTCCCACCCCCCAGTAACCCTCAGTTTGTTTTGTGAGATCAGGAGTCTCTTATGGTTTGTGTCCTTCCCCATCCCATCTTGTTTCATTATTTTTCCCTCCCTACCCCCCACGACCCCCCACCCTGCCCCTCAAGTTCCTCATATCAGAGAGATCATATGATAATTGTCTTTCTCTGATTGACTTATTTCGCTCAGCATAATACCCTCCAGTTCCATCCATGTCGTTGCGAATGGCAAGATTTCGTTTCTTTTGATAGCTGCATAGTATTCCATTGTATATATATACCACATCTTCTTTATCCATTCATCTGTTGATGGACATCTAGGTTCTTTCCATAGTTTGGCTATTGTGGACATTGCTGCTATAAACATTCGGGTGCACGTGCCCCTGAGGATCACTACCTTTGTGTCTTTAGGATAAATACCCAGTAGTGCGATTGCTGGGTCGTAGGGTAGCTCCATTTTCAACTTTTTGAGGAATCTCCATACTGTTTTCCAGAGTGGCTGCACCAGCTTGCATTCCCACCAACAGTGTAGGAGGGTTCCCCTTTCTCCGCAACCTCGCCAACATCTGTCGTTTCCTGACTTGTTGATTTTAGAGGCTGGTTAATTTTGACAAATGAATACACCTATGTGACCCATTCTCTGTCAAGATAGAAAACATTTACATCACCCCAGAATGTTTCTTTGTGCCCCTTGAGTCAAGTTCCCTGCCAGTACAAACATTGATCTTATTTCTATCATAATAAGTTAATTTTGTCTATTCTAGAACTTTATATAAATACAATTGTACAGTATATACTATTTTGTTTCTAGAGTCTTTCTCTCAGAATAATGTTAAGATCATGTTGTCATAGATACCAGTAGTTCTAATTCTTTATTATTATAAATTAGTATAAATTAGTATAAATTGGGGAATTAGTGTTCCCCAATATGAATATACTCTTAATTGCCTGTTTACCTCTTAATGGGTATTTGAGCTTTTCCACATTTGGGTTCTTATGAATAAATATTTAATAAAGATTTGTGTATGAGGCCTTTTGTGGTTATAAGTTCTCATTTTTCTACCTAAGAGTAAGATCTCTGGGTAGCATTCATATTATAGGAGTCCTAGAAGAAGAGAGAAAAGGGGACAGAAAATTTATTTCAAGAAATAATAGCAGAAAACTTCCCTAATCTGGGGAAGGAAACAGACATCCAGATCCAGGAGACACAGAGAACTCCCATCAGAATCAACAAAAGCAGGCCAACACCAAGACATATTGTAATTAAATTGTCAAAATATAGTGATAAAAAAACCCAAATCTTAAAAGCAGCAGGCAAAAAGTCCTTAATGTGCAAGGGAAAACCCTAAGGATAGCTGGAGACTTCTCAACAGAAACTTGGCAAGCCAGAAGGTCATAGTATGATGTATTCGAAGTATTGATTGGGAAAATTCTGTAGCCAAGAATACTCTATGCAGCAAGGTTACCATTCAGTAGAAGAACAGGTGGAGTATCCCAGACAAAAACTAAAGGTGTTTATGACCACTAAACCAGCCCTGTAAGAAATATTAAAGGGGACTCTCTGAGTGCAAAAAAGGAGAGACCACAAATGTCAAAGATGAAAAAGGACCAGAGGAAATCTCTGGAAACGATACAACAAATAATAAAAAAATAGTAAGTACATATCTATTAATAATTACTTTGAATGTGAATGGACTAAGTGTTCCAATCAAAATACATAGGGTGTCAGGATGGATTAAAAAACAAGACCCATCTATATGCTACCTACAAGAGACTCATTTTAGATCTAAAGATATCTGCAGATCGAAAGTGAGGGGATGAAGAAATATTTATCATACCAATGGGTGTCAAAAGAAAGTCAGAGTAACAATATTTATATTGCACAAACTAGACTTTAGAACCAAAACTGTAAAAAGAGATGAAGAAGGGCATTATATAATCATAAAGGGGACAATCCAACAAGAAGATATAAAAGAAGATATGACCATTGTAAATATTTATGCACCCAACATGGGAGCACCCAAATGTATGAAACAATAACAAACATAAAGGAACCAATTGATAATAACACAATAATAGTAAGGGACTTTAACACCCTACTTATATCAGTGAACAGATCTTCTAAGTAGAAAATCAACCAGGAAACAATGGCTTTAATGATACCCTGGACCAGATGGACTTAACAGATATATTCAGAACATTCCATCCTAACAGCAGAGTGCACATTCTTTTCTGGGGCACATGGAACATCCTCCAGAATAAATCACATATTAACTCACAAGACAAGCCTCAATAAACACAAAAAAGATTGAAAACATAGGATGCACTTTTTCTGACCACAACACTATGAAACTAGAAGTCAACCACAAGAAAAAATCTGGAAAGAACACAAATACATGAATGGTAAATAATATGCTACTAAACAATGAATGGGTAAAGCAGGAAATCAAAGAAGAAAGAAAAAAATACATGGAAACAAATGATAATGAAAACACAATGGCCTAAAACCTTTGGGATGCAGCAAAAGCCGTTTTAAGAGGGAAGTATATAGCAATACAAGCCTACCTCAGGAAGCAAGAAAAATCACAAATCAACAACCTAACCCTACTTCTAAAGGAGAGAGAAAAAGAACAAGTGAAGCCTAAAGCCAACAGAAGAAAGGAAATAATAAAGATTAGAGCAGAAGTAATGACATAGAAACTAAAAAAGACTATTAGAACAGATAAATGAAATCAGGAGCTGGTTCTTTGAAAAAAGTAATAAAATTGATAAACCTGTAGCCATATTTAATAAAAAGAAAAGAGAAAGGACCCAAATAAATGCAATTGCAAATGAGTGAGGAGAATCACAACCAACATCACAGAAATATAATTATAAGGGTATTTTGAAAAACTGTATGTATTATATACATAATATAGAAAAGATGTAGATTTAACTTTTTAAGAAATGCCTATACTAATAATTGTCTACTTCTTGATATCTATCTTATCTACTCTTCATATAAACTAGTATTCATATAGCTCTTGTGTAGTTCATCTTTTCATTTCATTTTGAAACCTGTCTATATCTTTATATTTAAAGAGTGTTCTAATAAACTAGGTATACATGGGTCTTGCTTTATAATCCAATATGTCAGTCTCTGCTTTAATTAGGATGTTTCTTCCACTTTAATTCAGTGTATTCATTAATATGTTTTGGCTTATGTCTATTATCTTGGTATCTGAATTACACCTGTCCTGTTTGCTTTTTACCACTTCCTTGCTCTTCTGGAATGAATCAAGTAATTTTTTGTACTCCATTTTATTTTCTTTATTGATAATTTTAGTTATATATCTCTTTTTTGGATGGATGTCTAGGAGCAAGGGTCAGCAAGCCATATCTTATAGGTCAAATCCAGGATTGTTTTTGTAAAAAAAGTTTTATTGGATCATAGTCATGTTCATTCATTTACTTATTATATATGATTGTTTTTCCAATAGTAGAATTTAGTAGTTGTAACAGAGATCATATGGCCCGCAAAACTAAAATATTTACTGTATGGCCTTTGACAAGTAAAATTTGCTAATACCTACTCTAGAGATGAGAAAGTATGTATCTTGAACTTATTATAGTCTAATTCAGTAAGCATTCTACTACTCCACAAATAATATAAGAACGTATAATAGTATCTTTCCAATTACCACACTCCTATACTTTGTTGTTTCTTTGTATTTCTTGTTGTCACACATGCTATATACCCTATAATAATTTTAATAATTTTACTTTATATAGCCCATAGTTTTTTTAAAGATTTATTTATTTATTTATTTATTTATTTATTTATTTATTTATGATTTAATCTTATAATGCAGGTCTGCTGGAGATGAGCTCCTTCAGCTTTTGTCTGTTAGATCTATATTTCTTCTTCACTTTTAAAAGGTATTATTGATGATATGGGAAAAAGTATAATAGAATATTTAAGTTCAAACTTGGTAAGAAAGATGGTGCTTGAGTAGATGGTTTGCTCTTGTTGGTAAAAGTTGGTTTATTTATTTTTTTTATTGAGGTATCATTGACATATTAGTTTCAGGTGTACAATATAATGACTTGTACATGTATATATTATGAAACAATAGCTGCAATAACTTTAGTTAACATCCATCACCACATATAGTTACAAATTTTTTCTTGTGACAAGAACTTTTAAGATCTACTCTTTTAGCAACTTTCAAATATACAACACAATATCATTAATTATAGTTTTCATACTGTACATTGCATCCCCAGTACTTATTTTATAATTGAAAGTTTGTATCTTTTGACCATCTTCACCCATTTTGCCCCTCATGCACATCTCACTGCTTCTAGCAGCTACCAAGCTATTCTCTGTTTTTATGAGTTGATTTTTTTTAATTCTACACATAAGTGATGTCATATGGTATTTGTCGTTCTATGTATGACTTATTTCAATTAGCATATGCCCTTAAGGTACACCCATGTTGTTGCACACAACAGGATTCCCTTCTTCTTGATAGCTAAATAATAATCCATTTTCTTTATCCATTCACCCATTGATGACAGTTAGGGTCCCTGTCTTGGCTACTGTAAATATGCTATAATGAACATGGCGGTACACATATCTTTTTGAGTTAGCATTTTTGTTTTCATGAGATAAATACTCAGAAGCAGAATACTAGATTATATGGTATTTGTATATTTTTTTTAATTTTTATTATTATTTGTCCCCAGAGGTACAGGTCTGTGAATCATCAGGCTTACATCTTTCACAGCATTCACCAAAGCACAAACCCTCCCCAATGTCCATAACCCATCCACCCTATCCCTACCCTCCCACCCCCCAGTAACCCTCAGTTTGTTTTGTGAGATTAGGAGTCTCTTATGGTTTGTCTCCTTCCCCATCCCATCTTGTTTCATTATTTTTCCCTCCCTACCCCCCACAACCCCCCACCCTGCCCCTCAAGTTCCTCATATCAGAGAGATCATATGATAATTGTCTTTCTCTGATTGACTTATTTCGCTCAGCATAATACCCTCCAGTTCCATCCATGTCGTTGCGAATGGCAAGATTTCGTTTCTTTTGATAGCTGCATAATATTCCATTGTATATATATACCACATCTTCTTTATCCATTCATCTGTTGATGGACATCTAGGTTCTTTCCATAGTTTGGCTATTGTGGACATTGCTGCTATAAACATTCGGGTGCACGTGCCCCTGAGGAACACTACCTTTGTGTCTTTAGGATAAATACCCAGTAGTGCGATTGCTGGGTCGTAGGGTAGCTCCATTTTCAACTTTTTGAGGAATCTCCATACTGTTTTCCAGAGTGGCTGCACCAGTTTGCATTCCCACCAACAGTGTAGGAGGGTTCCCCTTTCTCCGCAACCTCGCCAACATCTGTCATTTCCTGACTTGTTGATTTTAGCCATTCTGACTGGTGTAAGGTGGTATCTCGCTGTGGTTTTAATTTGTATTTCTCTGATGCCGAGTGATGTTGAGCACTTTCTCATGTGTCTGTTGGCCATTTGGATGTCTTCTTTGGAGAAATGTCTGTTCATGTCTTCTGCCCATTTCTTGACTGGGTTATTTGTTTTATGGGTGTTGAGTTTGAGAAGCTCTTTATAGATTTTGGATACTAGCCCTTTATCTGATATGTCATTTGCAAATATCTTCTCCCATTCTATCAGTTGTCTTTTGGTTTTCCTGACTGTTTCCTTTGCTGTGCAAAAGCTTTTAATCTTGATGAAGTCCCAATAGTTCATTTTTTCCCTTGCTTCCCTTGCCTTTGGTGATGTTCCTAGGNGAGGTCGAAGAGGTTGCTGCCTGTGTTCTCCTCGAGGATTTTGATGGATTCCTTTCTCACATTGAGGTCTTTTATCCATTTTGAGTCTATTTTTGTGTGTGGTGTCAGGAAATGATCCAGTTTCATTTTTCTGCATGTGGCTGACCAGTTTTCCCAACACCATTTGTTGAAGAGACTGTCTTTTTCCCACTGGACATTCTTTCCTGCTTTGTCGAAGATTAGTTGACCATAGAGTTGAGGGTCCATTTTTGGGTTCTCTATTCTGTTCCACTGGTCTATGTGTCTGTTTTTGTGCCAGTACCATACTGTCTTGATGATGACGGCTTTGTAATAGAGCTTGAAATCTGGAATTGTGATGCCGCCAACTTTGCTTTTTTTTTTCAACATTCCTTTGGCTATTCGGGGTCTTTTCTGGTTCCATATAAATTTTAGGATTATTTGTTCCATTTCTTTGAAATAAATTGCTGGTATTTTAATGGGGATTGCATTAAATGTATAGATTGCTCTAGGTAACATAGACATTTTCACAATATTTGNACATTTTCACAATATTTATTCTACCCATCCATGAGCATGGAATGTTTTTCCACTACTTTGTGTCTTCCTCAATTTCTTTCATGAATACTTTATAGTTTTCTGAATACAGATTTTTTGCCTCTTTGGTTAGGTTTATTCCTAGGTATCTTATGGTTTTGGGTGCAATTGTAAATGGGATTGACTCTTTAATTTCTCTTTCTTCTGTTTTGTTGTTGGTATATAGAAATGCAACTGATTTCTGTGCATTGATTTTATATCCTGACACTTGACTGAATTCCTGTATGAGTGCTAGCAGTTTTGGAGTGGAGTCCCTTGGGTTTTCCACATAAAGTATCGTATCATCTGCAAAGAGTGAGAGTTTGATGTCTTCCTTGCCGATTTGGATGCCATTTATTTCTTTTTGTTGTTTGATTGCTGAGGCTAGGACTTCTAGTACTATGTTGAACAGCAGTGGTGATAATGGACAGCCCTGACTTGTTCCTGACTTTAGGGGAAAAGCTCTCAGTTTTTCTCCATTGAGAATGATATTCGCTGTGGGTTTTTCCTAGATGGCTTTGATGATATTGAGGTATGTACCCTCTATGCCTACACTGTGAAGAGTTTTGAT
>LNAC01001115.1:327172-347082 GCA_002007465.1 Ailurus styani
AATTGCACCTCATTAATAGATTTTTTTATTTCAGCTTGGTCAGATTTTAGTTCTTTTATTTTTCCAGAAAGGATTTTTATTTCTCTAGAGAGGGCTTCTCTATTATCTTCCATGGTTTTTTTGAGCCCAGCCAGCACCTTAAGAATCGTCATTCTGAGCTCTAGTTCTGTCATATAACTAATGTCTGCATTGATTAGGTCCCTAGCCATCATTACTGCCTCTTGTTCTTTTTTTGTGTGTGTGTTGATTTTTTCCGCCTTGTCATTTTATGCAGTTAAGAATAGATGGATGAGAGAACAAAGTACTAAAGGGTAGCAATGACTCCAGAGAAATATACACTAACCTACTCAGAAGAGACCTGGATCTTCCAAAAAGTTGTCAATTTTCTGTTCCTAGAATCACTGCTCTTCTTCTCTTCGATCTCCTGTAGAATTTGTAGGTTTTCAGAATAGTTTGATAGCTATCTGGGTGTATTTCTGGGACCTGATGATAATCGGTCTCCTACTCCCCTGCCATCTTGCCGCTTCTCTCCTGGTATTTTTATTTTTAATTTTTTGAGGAAACTTCATACCACTTTCCATAGTGGCTATACCAGTTTCCATTCCTGTCTCCTTCATTTTTGAGATTTTTATTTATTTTTTTTGAGAAAGAGAGAGTATGTGTATGTGAGTGGGGGCTTGGGGGGCAGAAGGAGAGGGAGAGAGAGAGACTCTGAAGCAGGCTCCATGACCAATTTAGAGCCCCATATGGGGCTTGATCTCACCACCCTGATATGACCTGAGCTGAAATCAAGAGTTGGATGCTTGACCAACTGAGCCAAATAGACACCCTTGAGATATTTTCATTGGATAAATAGTTCTGGGGAGCACCTGGGTGGCTCAGTGGGTTAAGCCTCTGCCTTCAGTTCAGGTCATGATCTCAGGGTCCTGGGATCGAGGCCCACATTGGGCTCCCTGCTCAGTGGGGAGCCTGCTTCCCCCTCTCTCTCTGCCTGCCTCTCTGCCTACTTGTGATCTTTCTCTCTGTCAAATAAATAAATAAAATCTTAAAAAAAAAGTTCTGGGTTGACATTTTTTTATTTATGGATTTAAAAGGTGTCTTCTCATTATCTTCTTGCCTCAGTAGTTTCTGATGAGAAATCAGCCATTACTTTTATCATTGTTGTCTATATTTATTAGGTCTTTGCTTTTCTGTTCACTTTCTAGATTTTCCTCTAGATTTACTTTCATCTGAGTATACTTTCCCTCCGTGTGATTTAGTTTGTATTTATTCTGCCCGGGATCACTGAGCTTCTTGTATCTGTGGGTTTTGGTATCTTTCATTAGTTTTGGAAAATTCTTATTCTCTTTTAAAATATATTTTTTTGTTTCATTCCTTTCCTTTTCTCCTTCTGAGACTCCAGTTACACATGTTAAATTGTTTGATATTGTCTCAGAGGTCTCAAATACTCTGTTTTTAGTTTTTACTCTTTTATTCCTCTTTGTATTTGGCAATTTCTCTTAAACTGTTTTCAAGTTCACAGATTTTTTTCCCTCTGCTATGTCCAGTCTGCTGCTAATCCCATCTAAATGATTTTTCAAGTTTTATATGATATTTTTCATTTCTAACATTTATATTAGGCTCATTTTATAGTTTTCATCTTTTAATTTTCCCATCTGTGCCTGCATGTTGCCCTACCTTTCCCCCTACATACTTTAACATTTGAATCATAGTTCTTTTAAAGTTCTTATTTGACAATTCCAGCATATGATCTATTTGCAGTCTGGTTCTATTAAATGTCTTTTTCTCTTATTGAGGATTTCCAGCTTCTTGCCTTTTCATGACTCTCATAACTGTTACTGCATTATGAACATTGTATATAAAAGCAGAGAAGTAGAAACTGAGGAAAATGCTTAAGTCCAGAATGTGTGCCATGCCTCATCTTCTGTCAAGCTCTGGTGTGTACATATGGGCATGTGGAGTTGAGGTGATTGTGTGAGTCCTTTTTGTCATCAGTTGAACTGTGTCTGGGCTTCGTTATTCCCCGCAGGGTTCTCTCAGTTCAGTTCTGTCAGCATTTAGCTGGTCATGTGTGTGTATACTGTGTGTGTGTGTGTGTGTGTGTGTGTGTGTGTGTGTGTGTGAAGGTCTTTCTCACCAATTGTGTCCCCTCCAAATCCTTAGTAATATAGGGCTAAAATTGGGGGGGAGTTGTGGAGTTTTCTCCTTTTTTTCTACTGCTTTCATATTTCACCAGACCCCAGGGCAACTTTACCTCAAGGGATTCTCTTTTAGTTTCTTTCTGCAACTTACAGCCACTGCCTGTTATTTATGGAGGGTACAGTGTCAGCATGGAGTGCCTTTAAGTCCTCCTGCATATGCCCTCAGATTTAAGCAGTCCTAGTGGATTGAGAGAGCCTGGAAAGGGGCTCTCTCAGCTCTCCGGTTTTTGTTCTAGTGGCTGACAGCTGTGGCCCTCAGTTGTGTGGCCCAGTTTGCCTGAAACATTTCTGTCCCTTCTCCTAGGCCACCCTAAGACTTCACTATCAATCTCTCAGTTCTCCTGCCCTGCTTCCAGCCTCTGTCATGGATACTCAGTAAGGCCTATGTAAAAGAACTGGCAGGGCTGTCAAGTCTCCCGTTTCATCTGAGGCTCCCAGCCTAAAGAGTCATGCCAGTCCACAGATAGCCTTCAAATTTGCAGAAAGTTTAGCAGTTTTCTTTTTACCTACACTTAAGAGGGCTTCTTCTTTCTTCTACTACTCAACTCTGGAAGAAAGCAGACGTGATTCCCTTCTCTTCTGGGAAAGGCTTGTCACATTTTGAACTTAGTTCAATAGAGGTTTTAGGGTTTTTTAAATTATTATTATTTGTGACTTCACTTCTTTTATAAGCTTTGGAGAAAAAAATCATTGTTTTTATATTTTATCTGGCTTCTTATTTGTTAGAGTGGTGGCAAATTTATCTTGTGACTTTCTAGTCTTGTCAGACATGGAAGTCCATGACTGCTTTTTAATGTTTGCCTCTCAGAAGGATAGAGTAATGAACATAGGAAGTGAATTAAAGCTGACGTTATCATCTTTATTTGGTGATGAGGTGGCATCATTTCCAAAGGGTAGGAATAGACCAGAATCTGGATTCCCTTAACTATTTCCTTTTTCTTATCTATACCACTTATGTTCTCTACAGCCAATTGTAGGGCATAGCTCATCTAAAACCTATCACTTTGCAGCCCTGGTGGGGGACTGCTATACAGATTAAAAGTGTGAAATGTGTGATGTAGAGATGAAGTAAGAACAAAGCTATCTGATAGAATAAACTGCCACACTCTTGAGAAGATGAGATCAAGGATATGCTCATAGTACCAGCTCTGGGTATAATGCTGGCCTGGGTTCATCGAGGCCCCTTCCCTACACTGTCTGCCTCATCACTGTGGCATTTAGTTGGAACAACTTTAGAAAGTAGAATGGATGAGTTAGAGCCTCATTGGAACTTAGGCATGAAGTTCTGGGATTGCCAAAGTTGGTTGTTGAGATCATTAAATTTTATTATTTCTTATAAAGATATCAGTTCAATGGTCATGAAAGGAACTTTGTGTTTTCATTGAAAATTGACTCCAGTAATTTGTTTATACACAACAATCCAACTCCCTGACACCAGAATGTAAATGCTGATATGAATTCCATATAATTTCAGTTTTTCTGCATCTAAATTTAGAATCACATTAAAATAGAAAATGCCTTGAAATACTCTTGTACCGAGCTTCCTGTTATTTGTTGGACTAGTGACATATTTGTTTAATCAATTATACATGCACTATTTTATAAAATTACCTTGGCCTTTAGGCTTGATTTAAAAAGACCTGGGTTGCATTAATTGAGGAATTTAGTTAGGTGCAACAATAGCTCTTGGTTAGTGTGAACCATAGATGATTAGGATTTAGATAGCTGATAAAATTCTGTTTAGTATATCAAAAGTGATATTATTAGCCAACCAAAAGTTTATCTAGGGAAGTCCCTATAGCCATGTTAATTAAGGTCATTGGTTGAAGATCTGATGGTCCTCTATATAAGATGTGGCCTGAAACACATTTCAGAACAAGTGAGGAATAATCCTTACAGAACTAAAAATGGGTTATGTGGTAGAAAGGTTTTGAGGCTGACTTGAATAATAAATAACACAGCTGGTTTCCTCATTTCCATGCTCAGTTTGTGCCTATGGATGGTAGATAGAAGCATAAATGAATTCTTCTAGGATTCGAGGTGCAGTCTCTTTTTCTAAGCCTTGTGTGTCTCTCTGCACTGGTTCTTATCTATCAATGGGAGGTTGGCACTAGAAGAATCCAATAATAGATGGATCATAAAAGATATGAGATAGAACTGAATTTTAAAGGAGTTTTATGGGAAGGGAAGAAATTTATTTAGTATAAATGAATTATAAAATTATCCAGATCATCCCTCAAATAAACCAAATCCTAAATAGATCAGCAGTCATCTTGTATTATTTTTGGTGACCTCATATGGCTTAGCAACTCACAGAAAAGAGAGGACATGAGATTATTTATTTATATTTTTTGGAGATTATGTTTTAATGATGGGTTAAATATTAAACTTAGCTATTTCCAGTCAACAAAATAAATCCCATCTTTTTCTCCCAATACTCAATTAATTAACAAGTTATACTTTTTAGTAGACGTACCAAAAATTCTATGTGTAATGCAAATAAAACTAATGGAATTTCCAAGTGTGCACTATTGGTTGAGTCATAATAACACTTAGTTTTTAGTTATCCTTGGGAGGTTGCTGTTACAAGTAGGCCAGATGTGAACTCAATTTTTTTTTTGAGGTGTCTCTATCCTAATTGCTTTCCTTCTTAACTAAGTAAGAATCACTCATGAAGCTTTTAAAATATCCCCAAGGCAATCTTCACCTCAAACTGACATCAAAATCTGTTTTTTAACCTCTCCAAATGATTCCAAAGTATAGCCCAAGTTGGGAAAAATTGCCCTCTCTCTAATCTCTGTGTCATTGCCTCTGAGTGGTGCTCAAAGTGTGGTACTGACCAGCAGCATTAGCAGCATCTGGGAAATGGTTAGAACAGCAAATTAACATAAATAGGCTATACATACTCAAAGTATAAAATCTGAGACATTTGCTTCCCCCAAGAAATCATCATCACAGTCCGAATAATGAACCTATTACCCTCAAAGATTTCCTTGCATTCGTTGGTAAACCCTACCTTTCTTCCTCTTCATCTCCAGGCAATCACTGCTCCACTTTCTGCCAAGTACATTATTTTTCATATTTTAGAGCTTTATGTAAATGGAATAACATTTACTTTTAAAAAATTAATACTTTTTGAGAAGTTTTAGGTTTAAGAAAAAGCAAAAATGTACAGAGAGTTTCTGTTTACCTGCTCAGGCCCCACCTTTCCCCTGTTTTTGCCATCTTGCGTTGGTGTGGCACATTTGTTACAATTAATGAGCCAATATTAAGACATTATTATTAATGAAAGCCTGTAGTTTACATTAGGGTTTACTCTTTGTGTTGTACATTATATGAGTTTTGACAAATGTGTAATGACATGTATCCACCGTTACAATATCATACAAAAGAATAGTTTTACTGCCCTAAAAAATCTCCAGTGCTCCACCTCCCACCTCCCTCCTTTCCCCTGATAACCTCTGATACTTTTACTATCTCCATGGTTTTGCCTTTCCCAGAATGTCCTATAGTTGGAATTATGCAGTCTGTAGACTTTTCAGATTGGTTTCTTTCATGTAGCAGTATGCACTTAAGGTTCCTCCATGTTTTTTCATGGCTTGATAGCTCATTTCTTTTTATCACTACGTATGGATGTACCACAGAGTTTTATTATTCATTTACCTACTTAAAATCATCTTGATTGCTTCCATGTTTTATTGATTATGAATAAAGCTCCTATAAACATTCATGTGCAGGTGTTTGTGTGGACATAAGTTTTCAACTCCTTTGAGTAAATGTCAGGGAGCATGATTGCTAGATCATATGGTAATAGTATGTTTAGTTTTGTATGAAACAGCCGACCTGTCTCCCAAAGTAGCTATGCCATTTTGCTTTCCCACCAGCAATGAGTAATACTCCCTGTTGCTCTACATCCTCTCCAGTATTTGGTGGTGTTAGTGTTTTGGATATTGGCTATTCTAATAAGTGTAGAGTAATATCTCATTGTCATTTTAATTTGCGATTCCCTAATGACATATGACATTGAGCATATTTTCATATGCTTATTTTCCATCTATATCTTCTTTGGTGAGTTGTTTGTTTATATCTTTTGCTCATTTTTAAAACAGAGTTGTATTTTTTTCCCTTATTTTTGAATTTTAAGATTTTGGTTACAGATTCTTTATCGTAACTGCATTTTACAAAGATTTTATCGTAGTCTCTGATTTGGCTTTTCATTCTCTTAATGTACTATTTTTCATTGCCTTCTTTCACTGCACAAAGTTATTCTGAAACTCAACCATGTAGTTGTGTAGATCAATAGTTCATTCATTTTTATTGTAGAGTAGTATGTCCAGTATATGGATATACCATAATTTACTTACTAATGTGTTTGTTAATAGACAGTTTGTTGTTTCCAGTTTTGACTGTTACAAATAAAGGTCCTATAATTTTCATGTACAAATTTTGTATGGACATATGCTTTCATCTTTCTTACATAAATTCCTAGAGGGGCACCTGGGTGGTTTAGTCAGTTAAGCATCTGCCTTCAGCTCAGGTCATGATTCCAGGGTCCTGGGATCGAGCCCCACATCAGGCTCCCTTGCTCAGTGGGGAGCCTGCTTTTCCCTCTCCCCCTGTCTCTCCCCCTGCTTGTGCTCTCTCTTGCTCTCTCTCCCTCAAATAAATAAATAAAATCTTTAAAAAAAAAAAAGACCTAGGAGCTGGAAAGCCATATCATATGGTAGGTACATGTTTAATATTTTTTCTAAGAAACTGCCAACTGACGGGTGCCTGGATGGCTCAGTCGGTTAAGCTGCTGCCTTCAGCTCAGGTCATGATCCCAGGGTCCTGGGATCGAGTCCCACATTGGGCTTCCTGCTCAGCAGAGAGCCTGCTTCTCCCTCTCCCTCTGCCTATCACTCTGCCTACTTGTGCTCGCTCTCTGTCAAATAAATAAATAAAATATTTTTTAAAAAAAGAAAGAAACTGCCAACTGTTTTCCTGGGGTGATTGTATCATTTTACACTCTTACCAGCAGTGTGAGATGTTCCAGTTTCCCCACATCTTCACCAATAGCTAGTGTGGTTAGTCCTCTTCTAGTGAGTATACAGTGCTACATGGTCTTGAGTACTATGACATGATAATCATGAAATCAAGCAGTGAAGTTCCACTTCATTGTTCTTTTTCAGTATTTGGAGGAAGAGTAGAAATTGACATGAGTAGATAAAAGATAAAAACAGTTCTAATTTTTTTCCTTCTGTTTATTTTGAGCAGTAGTTTCTTATTTGCTATCCAGGGACCCCTGGAAGTCCCTTTTCAGGGGTGCACAGGTCCACACTGTGTTTGTAGCAACACCAGATGACTTTTGTGTTTTTCACTTTCTTTCTCTCACAAGTGTGTGGTGGAGCCTTCCGAGGCTATGTAATGTGTAATGACATTGCTCTAGCAGCTGGTAGAATGCGTGCTTGTGCATACTTACATTTTAAAAAAATTATCGGTTTTAATTTTGAATATGGTAAATATGGATTCATGTGACCCACATACACAATAGCTCTTCAGGATCCTCAGTGATTTTTAAAAATATAAAGTGCTTCTGAGACCTAAGATCTAGACAAAAGTTACAGAAAGAAAAATGGTATAGTAAAATGTGGAGAAAAAAGTATAGGAATTAAGACAAGGAAGCAAACATTTTGAAGTGTAAGAAATGGAATACCTTCAAAGTTCAAAGTTTACTGTTCATTCTCCTTCAACTGGGAAAGGAGAGAATATAAACCCATCTCCACATGCTCTTGTTGGCCCAAGAGACCTGACCTTTATTCTGATGTTGGCAAATTCTGGTTTCTGTAGTGCTAGACTTGCTGTCTCATTGCTTTATCCCAGGGTCATATTTAACCCACAACCTCTTTCCACTATGCCTGGTCAAATGGAGCATTTTTCAGCATTTATGAGAATCTGCCACTGGTTAACTTGCTTCCAGTGTAAAAATATCACTACAGGGACAGAGAACAGCTAGGGTTTTGTGCAGAAGCCTCCTCCGTATCTGAGAGCTTCCGTGGCTGGCTGGGATCCTGTGCCCTGGGAGAATTTAGTTGTTGATAAAAGAGTGGTCATGAGTGTTGGAGAGGATGCAGTGTTTCCCCTTCTCTGTGTCTATTGGTGATACCATTAGTAGTTACTCTGTAGACGGTTTAACACGAAGAAAATGTTCTAGAATATATAATCCAAAAAATTCACTTTTTATTTTCATTTAGTATCTTGTACAGTTACATGGTTAGTGGATAGTGCCTCGAATTCCTATGTCCATACCCTTTGGCTCTAACACATTCCTCTGCTAAGTTTGGGTGGAGCAAATGATTTCAAAATTCTGCTAACACAAATTGTGGTAATGAATTATTTAAATAATGCTAATAAAAACATTAAAAAAATAATGCTACCTTAATGCTTTTTATAAGTACCACCCCCAGTTTCTTCTGCTATTTATAAAATTACTCTTTTAATGTTAAAAGTCTCCCTGGAGCACAAGTGTAAAATATATAATATTTAAGAAAATTAAATTAAGTCACATTCTTTTGAGACCATAATTAATGGTTTCTTCTACTTTATGCAGACCTCTAACTTGCTTTTACTCCAGCAGCTACAATATTCATTCTTCTTCATATTTATAAATAAAATGTATTCTTTTCTCCTAAGGTTAATTTTAGACATTCAAATTAAAACACCTTAATGAGGTTTTTAAAAAGTTCTTTCAAAATAAATTAGCCATACATAAAAATATAATTTGCTGTTGTATATTTTTCTAGGTGTTTGTTTTGGGTTTTGTCCAATAATTATGTTATTAAACCTCAGTACTTTAGAATGAAAATATATTCCTCAGCTCTAAGGGTAATTATAAGCATTGAAATTTAAGTGCCTATCTGGACCTTGTCCAAGTGTTCTTCAAAATCTATTAACTAAATACTTACAAATCTACAAATTATTTCAGTTGTATCATAGCGTAATTAAAGATTCAGTAGTAAATAAATCTAAAGAAGAGATACTGGCAACATAAGAGAACATTTAAGATTCTGAGAAGTAAGATTCCAGGTGGAAGGGTTGGTAGGCACTTTTCATCCCTATTTCCACTAAGATAAATTAAAATTACTAATACAGAATAGCATAGTGAGCCATGCCATTAACCTGTGCTGATCGTTCATTAGTCATCACCAGCAAAACCATGGCATTCTTATTATAAATGCAAGGTCACTGTTTATTCAGCAGATAGTTTTGAGTTACCTCTTTGTACATGATTATGTTATTAGGATAATTATTTTTTCGTGTGAGATCACAAGTACAATTATACAATTGCAGTTTTATAGGAATATTGAATCTGTGGGGATGTCTTGAAATTTATGCTCTCACACAAATTACTTTTTGAATATTAATATGTGTTTAGATAACTTTCCTATATGAGATTATTTGATTGGCATTTGGGAGTTAAAATATATTTTATTCAGATAAAATATAAATCTAGTTGTGTGTTCTTATTTTTACAAAATAAGCAAAATTGCTGAATCTTGAAGAATCTGACATTAACATTTTCTTATTTTTTGTAAACTGACAAAAACTCTAAGCAGAAGACAGTATCAATATGTAATTAAAACATGAAAATGTGTTCTGGTTGCTGTGTAGAATAGCCTGATATTCAGAAAAAAAATTGAGGGCTACAAAGCAAATTAAAAAGTGAACTAATAGACTAACATGTTAAGACGTGGAACTCCAGAATTGAGGGGGGCATGGTCAGCTACGCTGAGGTCTCCCTGTATTTAATTTCATCTTTCTCTTGTAGCCAACAGCTATTCACTGCTTATGTCTTCAGTGCATACAGATGAATTCCATAGGTTGCTTGATGTAAGACTGTGTCACTTTTATTTTTTTTATTTTATTTTTAAAAAGATTTTATTTATTTACTTGACAAAGAGGGAGAAAGAGAGCAGAATCAGGGGGAGCAGTAGGCTGAGGGAGAGGGAGAGGCAGACTCCCTGCTGAGCAGGGAGCCCAGTGTGGGGCTAGATCCCAGGACCCTGGGATCATGACCAGAGCTGAAGGCAGATGCTGTCTGACTCAGCCACCCAGGCGCCCCAAGAATGTGTCACTTTTAGAAAGCACTGGTGGGAGGCAAGAGGGGTAATAAGGCTTAATTAGCTCCATTACTGTAAAGGAGGAATTCCTAAAGAAACTAAGATTGAGGGTCTGCTTTAGGTATTTTGTCCCCTGGATGAGGGACAGTAACAGATGACTGGGCCTGAGGGCGTACACTGGGATGGGGAGCTTCTTTCTTTTCACATAGGAGAATGGAGAGCAGGGCCCCAGGATGCTGACAGAGAGCCCTGCCGTCCTCCCTGTCCCTCACATAATGAGCAAAACATACCGGAACCTTCAGCATCCCCACTGTTACTCGGTCTCCTTTCTCCTTTTCAAGTGGTAGCAATAGAAAAGGTTCACTAAATATTTGTAGAATGGATTTTGAATAGAAGTTTGAAATGCTTTAATATATACAGAAAAAAATTGGTGAACTTGGACATTTTATCATTAGTTAAAAATTTACAAGCCACAACACTTTAGATTCTGGTCATGAGCAATCGGTCACACTGGCACAGTCCAGAGCCACAGGTAGACAATTGAGTACATTGGAAGGTTGCTGGTAACAGGATGGGAATCAAAGTAGAGCATTCAAGGACAAGCCAGGTGAGGTAAGCAGACCAGGTGTTGGAGTCAAGGAAAGGAATTGCAAGAATGAGACAAAAGCTGTTTGAAGTTTGGTTGCCTTGATTTTCTTTCAGTTTTCTTCCTGAAGTGGTTTTCCAACTGGGTTCTGAGGGCTTGAGGTTCTATGGGGAGGTAAGGGGCCAACTCTGTGTGTAAGTATAGCAGAATGCCAGAACTACCTCATACTCACAAGTAAGAGCTGCTTGTGCATATTTCTTCCCAAATCTGGGTTCTGTGATCTTGTAGTAGCAGCTTTAAATTGGCCATAGTTGGACTATTCACACCAGAAATCACCAAATGCTTCAAATCTGAGCTAGTCCCTCTACTGAACAGTCATTTGGTTATGAATCATATACCAGCACACCGCTAAAGGTTTTAGGCACCCTATCAATAAAAGATTACATTTAACAGCAAAAGGTGGCAAAAGAGCCTTGGCCCATGAATTACCTATTTTCTCTTTATTATTACAGTTTCGTAAGTATTTTAATGTCAAGTATGTCACTAGTCAGTTTGTTCACATTTAATCAGCAACCCTAAGAGATGATAAAGTAAGAGACTTTCTAGGAACTTATAAACTCAGGATGAATGTTTGTTAGAGAAAAAGACTCACACTCCCTACTAAAAAGTAAGAGTTTTGCATATTTTTTCCTTTACTGATTTCATGTGGCTTGTCCTTTAGCTAAGTGGTTCTCAAACTTTATTGTGCGTACAGATCATCAAGGGATCTTGTTAAATGCAGATTCTGATTCTGTAAGAATGGGATGGACCTCATATTTTGCACTTATTTTTTTTTATTTTATTTTTCCAGTGTTCCAAGATTCATTGTTTATGCACCATACCCAATGCTCCATGCAATATGTGCCCTTCTTAATACCCACCACCAGGAATTTTGCCCTTCTACATGATCGCACTTGTATATGGAATATCTTTTGACTAGCAAAGGTCTAGCTATTGTGGCCATTAGATAAAAGTAATAAGCAAAAACAACTATATCCTTAAAAAGTCTTTTTTCTAAGGAAATAAACTCTGAATGGGAGGAAAAATTATTTGATCTTTGCATTGAGGGTCTTTGAATTTGGGCTTGCACTTTATTTATTTATTTTTGTTTTTTTGGCAGATGTTTGTTGACTTCACACAATACAGTAAAAGACTAAATGAGCTGGAAACATTAGAGATCCCAATTATACAACTCACTGACTACCCATAAGCCTGAACAATGAAAAGCATTCTGCGTGCTTGACTCATTTAACTTCATTTAAAACCCTTTTTGGCATCTGAGTTGCATTAATGTGATAACTCTTGTGTAGCAATTAACAAACTGTGGCAATTGTGAACATTTCTGGAGTTTGTCATATTGAATGGGAGTAAGCTCTGGGCATCTAATTCTTAGCTCATTTTCTAGGGCTGATCTGGCTTTGTCAATGATTTATATACTTTTTCCATTTTCCTTTGACACAGGAACCAAACATTGAACAAATGAATTGTGGTTGTATCTTTCCACCAGACATTTTGTTTTGGAAGTCATTTCTAATGAACGACTTTCAAGCAGTTTTTCTTTTTTTTTTTCTTCTTTGCTCTCTTCGTTAGGAAACTCATTGAATCTTCAAGACAATCACATTGTACTCATATAAATGCACATACAACGCTGCCACAAAAGTCACAAAAGCTGAGTGTTCTCCATTGCCCTGAGCCTCATAATCACAAACATACTGAAGAGCAAATGGTGAGCGTGTCCTGCACAATACCGTATCCAGTGCTAACAATGCTGGATATTGTGTCTATTCCAGTGCCTCAGAATTAACTGTGTGGTTGGAAGGAGGCTTGAGATGAGAAAAAAAGCCTTACTTCCAAGCTTGGACGGTAGAGAGTATGTTACCCAGAGGAGTAGCAGATGGTCTTTCAGTGCTGAAATGTAGCATTGTTTTCATAACAGCCCAACTGGTGTTTGGAAGTCTGATTTAAAGGAACTAACTTACCACCTTAAGGCATTGGAAAATGTTCATGCTTATTATTTCCTAACTCTAGGAAGGTAGGGAATGGACTTTTTTCCTTTATACAAGTGCATATTACAGGGTTGTACACAGATTAAGACTATCTTATTACAGAGGACCAACTGTAGGAACATTCTAATTTTCTGGCTGAATATGTTAAGTGAGCCTAGATTATGGATGCATGAATAATTTCCTCATAAAGTAACTTGACCTAACATTGCAAATAGGTTGGCTCTGGTGGATTCTCAAATCAAGAATCCTTCTGTTATAGAAAAATAAGAGTCTCTATTCCAAGCTCTATGATCTGTTTATTCATTCATGGCTGAAATTTTCCTTCTTCCCATCCTACCATTTTTCATCATAATATATTAAAACCATTTAGCATGTTGTAATTTTTTAACATTATCCTTAGTAGGATAAATTCTTAGCCCCCATGTATAATCAGAAGATTCTGAGCAAAGTGTACTTACTAAAGCATATATAAGGAAGCCACAAAAATCTTCCTTAAGACAACATAGAAAAAAGGTAAGAAAGAAGGAGATAGAAAGAGGGAGGTAAGAAACAACTAAAGGAGGAGAAAGAAAGGAAGGGAAAATGGAAAGAATGAATGTGTATATTGGGTTACCTATAACATGAAATGAATTTTTAAAGCTTTCAAGTGAAATCTGGATTCTCAAATCTTATTGTTACATTCAGCATTGTCACTTCATTGATAACCTCCCAGAGATGAACTTCATCTTTATTATTTAGTAAGTGACCAGCCCCCTATATTAGGCACCATTGTAAATTGTATATTAAGAATGCCTAATTATCACATGTTTACACTTTCATGAGGATCAAATATAACAGTCAACTCTGGAAATAATGTAAGAGGAAAACCAAGGAGAGTCTGAAAAGTAGAAAGAAGGCAAACTGATTAGGAACTCTAGGGTTAGAAGAAGAATACAGCAGCAGGACGCTTTATTGCCATTCACTCAACAACAGAAGATAACCTAGATTTTATGTTTTCCCATCCTCATCCTAGCAACAGAAGGTGGTCAAGTTGTTTCATTCCTACTCTGGGTTGCAAAGAAGACCCAATGACAGTACCAGGCAATCTCGGGGTCTATTGGGCGTCCCTCTGGAGGAAGTACTTTGTTTTCCTACTGGGCCTGAGACTTCCTTCCCCTACCTAGAGACAAGGACAGCTGGTTGGTTTCAACAGAGCAGATTCTGCCATGACAAGTGCCCAGCCCAAGAATCCTTTTCTCCATGAGCTGGAAAATGCCTTCCCCAACCTAGCGACACTAGGCAGCTGGATTGCATTGCTGGAGGACACCTGTTACAGCAAGTATCCACCTTGGGAATCATTCTCAGTCCTTTCTAGGCTGGAAAATTCCTCCCTGTGCCTAGAGATATTGGACAGACAGCTGACACCGAGAGGGACCCCACCATAGATGCCCAGCCTGGGATAGGTTCTGTACTCTCTTTCATCACCTGTAGGATTTCTGACCTGAGGAAGCACCTTTCAGCCCCTCAGGTTGCATCATCAGAGGTAACTGAGAGTCCCAGAAGTGTCCAGTCTGGCTAAAAGAGAATCATAGAACCTCAGAAGTGAAATTGTCATTGGATTCACAGTCCACAAAAATAGGCCTGGACCTGTATGCTAATCTTAAGCAGAGTTACTGCCTATGAAAATAAAAGATTTAAATAAGACTTAGAATCTGTCTACATTAAAGCCAAAATATTCAGGATGTAATAGAAAATAACCTGGCATCTAGTGATGTCAACCTGAATGAGAAAAGACAATCAATTCATGCAATACCAATATGAATTAGATGTTGGTATTATCTAAAGATTTGAGAGCTGTCATCACAAAAATACTTCAACCAGGAATTACAAATTTCTTGAAACAAATGATAGAAAAACAGAAGAAAAACAACATAGAAAACTCCCACCTAGCAATAGAGGTCTAAAAAAAATAAATGGAATTTAAAGAGCTGAAAAAATATAACAGATTAAAATCTCAATATATGGCCTCATTAGTAGAGAGGTGATGACAAATGAGTGAGTGACCTTGAAGACAAGTTGATAAAATTTACTTAATCTGAACAATAGAGAGAAATGGACTGGAAAAAAAATGAACAGAGTTTCAAGAAACTGGGGGGGGGGGTTGTAATTAAAACCAATTCAACCTTCATGATGATGTCCCGGAAAGAGAGGGGAAAGATGGTGATGTTGAAAGAGTACTTGAAGAAATGACGGCTAAGAACTTTCCATATTTGCACATAAGCATATAGAAGATTCAAGAAATTGCACAAACCCAGTAGGGTAGATGTCCTAGAGAAATTCATGCCAAAACTTATGATTATGAAACTTCTAAATACAAAGAAATATCTTGAGAGCAATGAGAGAGAAACAACCATTGCCTATAGGGAAACACCAATTCAGATGACAGCAAGGTTTTCATTTGAAACCACAGAGACTGGAAGAGCATTATGCAACATTTTTCATGTGCCGAAAGTAATAAACTGTCAACTGCAAATTCTATAGCCAGTGAAACTATCCTTCAGGTTGAAGGGGAGAAGATACATTCTAAGATGAAAGAAAATTAAGAGGATTTTTCACTAGCAGACCTACCCTTCAAGAATGACAGGGATACCTGGGTGGTTAAATTGGTTAAGCCTCTGACTCTTAATTTTGGCTTAGGTCGTGATTTGAGGGTCCTGGGTTCTAGCCCTGCCTTGGGCTCTGCCTTCAGCAGGGAGTCTGCTTGAAGATCATCTCCCTCTGTCCCACCCCCCTATAACGCATGTTCTCTCTCACTAAAATACATACATACATACATACATAAATCTTTTAAAAAATGTTGAGAGTAGATTGTGATTTTCATATGTATGCATATATGCATGCTTGCATGTCTGTATGTATATTCCGGAGAAACCACTGAGAAACTGTACAGAGCAATACATCCAATGACATTCAATTTATGAATGAATAAATGAATGAATGAATGAATGTTCAAGAGACCCATACAAAGACAAGCTGAGTGCAAAAAATCCCTCCAATCCTAATGGTTATACACTCTATGATTCCATTTATATGACATTCTTGAAATGATAAAGCTATAGAGATGGAGAACAGATGAATAGTTCCAGGGTTTAGAAATTAGAATATCAGTGTGGAAAGAGGGGATGTGGTTATTAAACAGCAACACAAGGGATCCTCATGATGATAGGTCAGGTATCTCTGTGTATTATTTGTATTAGTGTAAGTGAATTTACAATTACCTCCAAGGTATAAGCTGAATTTAAAAAGTATATATAATATATAATATATTATGCAACATAGAATATATTATGTTATATAAAATATATAATATGTACTATATGATATATATAATATGTAATATATATAAAGCACTTAACTCTTGAGAAAATGCTTTATTCAGGACCTAATTCTTAAAATAATGCATTGATAGTCTTCAAAATTGTTTTAATCATTAGAATACAAGTTTTAATGTACACCATATACATTAAGATGTCATTTATATTATGTCAAGATTATTTCATACATTGTTGTGGGTAGAGACATAAGTGGTTAAAGTATAGAAATGTGTATATTAGTAAAATATGTACCAGTTTTGGTGTAATGCCTACTTTAAAGAAAGAGGGGGATAACTGAAATAGATAGGTATGGTAAAGCCTTAGTTGTATTTGTAATTTTTTCCTTTACAAAAAATAAAACTGAAATAAGAAATACTAAAATACTATTTGTTAGCTCTCCTACATGCTCTATGTTATATATTTTTCCAGAAGAATTTCAAAATAAAAAACGCTTTCAAGGGATATAAATGGATAAATTTGATAAATTATAGTGTTCTTATAATCTTGGTTAGACAATGTTCATAATTAAACCATTTGAGTTTTTAAAAGTGACTTTAAAAACAAATTTTATTTCTACTACATGACACAATTGCAGTGAAAAAGCATTTCAGCTAGAGCTACATGAAGAACCTTGGGGGTATAACATTTTTTTCTATATTATAATGGGATTAGATTAGTTAGAACAAAATTAATTCTAAAGAAATGTGACACTAAGGAACTTGAATCAATCCCTCATTTAGTGTGCACATTCAGCTTTTAAGCAGGATTTGAGGCAAATTATAAATTGAACAAAACAACCCACAAAATAGTACAATTCAGGATAAAAAGCAAGTAAATGTGTAATAGAAACAAAGAGATTAAGTACAAGAAGTACCACAAATCTGAAAAAAGTAATTACTTTTATTGAGTACTGTATTTGAATCTAAGTCTCTAGATGGCTAAGCTAAAAATCTATTAGATTGTAGAGTTTTATTGCCAAATGAGATTAGATTACTACATTGTTGGTACAACTTCTCCTTGAAACTTAACTCATTTGGGGTTCAAAGCGTATGAAATAGTAGTTCTAGCTCCAAACATTTCCCTCCTTTTTCTCTTTCCTACATCTTACTTTTGCTCCAAGGTAAGTCAGTCTTGACCATTTGGCGGGGTCCCTCCCAGGCTAGACATGATTTCACAAGTCTTCTAGCCTTTTGAGTGCTACAGAAGTTGGGAAGAGAGTAGGTCTTTTGTCAGCGGTGTTTACCAGATTTATCGTAGAAGTCTTGTCCTTTGGAGCTTGAAAGTCCCTGTCACTTGTTTCCCGAGTTCTGCCGCTCCAGTGAGCACAGACCTCCCTCTCATATTGCACTTTCCACAGTCTGCAGCATGGAGTCTGCAGTCATCTCCACTCCTCTGTCCTAAGTTCAAGGAGACCCTTGTCCCACTTTGCCCAAACATGCCCCCACATTGAGCTGTTTCACCGGCACCCTCACTGCCTCTCCCTCCACGTTCTCCCTCCTCTCCAAGCCTCACACCTGGGCCTTCGTAGGTCTATCTTTGCTGGAGTGAGAGTGGAGAAAGGAAATTCTAGCAACTGTTTCTTTCTTACTATGCTTATGTAAAGAATTTCCCAAACCAAATTTAGGAGGGTAAAGAAACTGTACAAAATGGAAGCTGCCTGAAATCCTCCACTAACTCAACTGTTTACAGTTCTATGAAAAGAAAACAACCCGGGTGCCTGGGTGGCTCAGTGGGTTAAAGCCTCTGCCTTTAGCTCAGGTCATGATCTCAAGGTCCTGGGATCGAGCCCCACATCGGGCTCCCTGCTCAGCAGGGAGCCTGCTTCCTCCTCTCTCTCTCTGCCTACTTGTAATCTCTCTCTGTCATATAAATAAATAAAATCTTAAAAAAAAAAACCAACCCATTTTGCAGTGATCTGTGGACAAACACATCACAAGCTTATACCTGGAGCCTAAAATGAAGGATTATTTAAGGGCAGTTGACTGGATTGATTTTTAACTTTCTAGGTTAAAAAAAATGTAAAAACAAATCTTTTTCTGTCAACATGTAGGAGGAAAGACAGGCAGGAGAAAGCCATGCTCATTAACAAGAGCCAGAGAGACTAAATTAATTTTAATTCTGGAGTGGATATATGAGAGTACTTCATAAGAAAAATGAGGACATTTGGTATTGACAGGTAGAAAGTGATAAAGAGCAAGCTAAAAGAAGAGAGGAAGCATAGGCATAAGATCATAGCTGATTTTCCATTTGAGGTGGGGAAAGTAATAAGACTTTTTTGCAGTAAGAGTATTGACACGACTATCAAAAGCAAAGGTGTTTCTAAGAAGGATTCTTTTGTATGGACTTGGAGACTTCTAATAAAGTTGTACTTTCACCTTGGTAGAAACTTACTCCTTTGTTTCAGAAGACAGCTAAGAGAATCTTCATCCACTGGAGTAACCTTACACTAACCCACCAGTTTCAGCAAAACTAATTTTTTTTTTACATGTCCACGCATAGTTAAGCAAAAACAAGTGTTTAAGCAAAATCATTTGGTGATTGGACTTGTCTACAAAGAGAAAAAAAAGAATCAGTTCTGTGCATCTGCTGTTGTCTGTAGCCGAAGTCGCTGTTGGTGAGCCTTTTCTGCCAATGACCAGGAGTATGGACTTCACCCTTTGCCGGCCACAGGGTCTCTGTCACAATAACTAGGCCATTGTGCAGAAAAGCAGCTAGAAAAATCCATAAAGAGAAAGGTGTGGCTGTCTTCCAGTCACACTATTTTTTTAAAGATTTTATTTATTTATTTGAGGGAGAGAGAGTGAGAGAGCGAGAGAGATCACGAGCAGGGGGGAGCAGCAGGCAGAGGGAGAAGCAGTTTCCCTGCCGAGCAGGGAGCCTGATGTGGGATTCAATCCCAGGACCCTGGGATCATGACCTGAGCCAAAGGCAACCCCTTAACCGACTGAGTCACCCAGGTCCCCTCCAGTCAAACTATTGACAAAAGCAAGCAACTGCTGGATTTGGCCCATGAACTGTAGTTTGCCGACATCTGGCCTAAAATGTCCTGGAGCCTGGGAGATTGGCTGAGGGTTATTGCTCTGGAAGCAGTTTACCAGGGATGCTGTGAAAAAAGACATAGGTTCAGGAAGTATACATTGCTGGTGAATTCACATTTGTAGAAAAGGATATTAGCTGATCTGTTTGCCTATGTGCCTGTAAACAAGAACAGTTCTTAAGGGCTGCAAATGCCTTATCTAGCTCTGTACTTTTAAAATACTGAAGTGCTTAATGCTACACACTTTTCCCCCATGGTGTACAGATATGTTTTTGAATAAATTACACATTAAAAACAATACCTCCTTCCCTTGTTTCTTGTTATTTTCAGCTCTCTAATACTAAAATGTGCTTTCTTCATTTTTCTTCTTCATAAAAAATCTTTTACATTCGTTAAAAGACACAATGGAAACCGAATTGGGAAGGAGAGGAAAGAAATCGTCTCAAAATTGAACTAATCAGGAAGTTCAATGCAGAAGAGGTAGAATGTGGCACTGCCTAAGGGGCAGATTTTAAATGATGAAAAATGTATCTGTGCCCATATACATTTATTTACATGATTTATTAAAGCCCTATCGTGTGCTAGATTA
>LNAC01001116.1:0-126732 GCA_002007465.1 Ailurus styani
GAGGGCTTGTGCTTTGGTGAATGCTATGAAAGATGTAAGCCTGATGATTCACAGACCTGTAGCCCTGGGGCAAAGAATAAATAAATAAATAAATAAATAAATAAATAAAACAGTTGGCTGTGCCTGTGTGGCTCAGTCAGTTAAGTGTCTGCCTTCAGCTCAGGTCATGATCCCAGGGTCCTGGGATCAAGCCCTGCATCAGGCTCCCTGCTCAGCAGGGATCCTGCTTCTCCTGCTACCTCTGCCTGCTCCCCCTTCTTGTGCTCTGTTTTTCTCTCTCTCTCTCACTCTCTGTCAAATAAATAAATAAAATCTTTTTCAAAAAATCAGTTGCATCTCTACATACAAAGAACAATTCAAAAATAAAATTAAGAAACCAAGTTAATAACATCAAAAAGATAAGATACTTAGGAGTAAATTTAACAAAAGAAACATGAGGGCACCTGGGTGGCTCAGTGTGTTAAGCCTCTGCCTTTGGCTCAGGTCATGATCTCAGGGTCCTCAGATCAAGTCCTGCATCCAGCTCCCTGCTCAACAGGGAGCCAGCTTCCCTCTCTCTCTCTCTACCTGCCTCTCTGCTACTTGTGATCTCTCTCTGTCAAATAAATAAAATCTTAAAAAAAAAGAAACATGGGACTTGTACACTGAAAATTACAAAACATTATTAAAAGAAATTAAAGAAGATCTAAATGTGTGGAAACACATCCTAGGTTCATGGATCAGAAGTCTTAATACTATTAAAAATAGTAATATTCTATAAATCAATCTACAGATTGTAATATTTATCAAAACCCCACTGGATTTGGGGCAGAAATTGACAATATGGTCCTGAAATTTATAAAAATACAAAAATAGCCCAAACCAAAGAAACCCATAACTGGAGGACTCACACTTCCCAATTTCAAAACTTACCACAAAGCCGCAGTGGTCAAGACGGTGTAGAACTGACATAAGGATACACATATAAAAGAATAGAATAGAATTGAAAGTACAGAAATAAACCCTTACTTTGATGGTTAATGGATTTTTGACAAGAATGATGCAAAATTTAATGGGGAAAAATAGTCTTTTCAACAAATGATGCTGGGATGACTAGATAACCATATGTCAAAGAATATCCCTATATTATATCACACACACACACACACACACACACACACACACACACACACACACACAAAATGGACCATAGACCTAAACGTAAGAACTTAAACTATAAAACTCTTGGAAGAAAACATAGGAGGAAATCCTTATGACCTCAAGTTAAGCAATCATTTCTGACATACATAACATCAAAAAGCAAGATGAACAACAACAAAAATAGGTAAACTAGACCTCATCAAAATTTAAAACATTTTGCTGCAATAAAATGGAAAATGAAAAGACAACTCATGGAATGGGAGAAAATAATGGCAAATCATACATTTGAAAAGGTACTTTATGTAAAGAAGTCTACCAACTCAATGATAAAAAGATGAATAATCCAATTAAAAATCACTAAAAGCCTTCAACAGACATTTTTCCAAAAAAAGATGTAAGATTGGCTAATAAGCACATGAAATAATCCTCGATATCATTAGTCATTGAGGAAATGCAAATTAAAACTACAGAGGTACCATTTCACCCTTACTAGGATGACTGCAATTAAAATGATAGACAGTGACAAGGATTAGTAAGGATGTGGAGAAATTGGAATCCCCATACTTTGGTAGTGGGAATGTAAAATGGATCAGCCACTTTTCAAAAACAGTTTGACAGTTCTTCAAAATGTTAAACATAAAATTACCATGTGACCCAGTGATTCTGCTCCTAGGTATATATCTAGGTGAACAAAATTTTAGCCACTCAAAGATGCCCACATCTTAATTTCCAACACCCAAAGAACTTTGTACCTGTGATTAAGTCAAGTGTCTCGAGATGGGGAGATTGTCCTGGACTATCTGTGAGTGCTCAATGTAATCATAAGGGTCCTTACAAGAAGGAGACAAGATGGCCAAAGCCAGAGAAGGCCATATGATGATTGAAGCAGGGAGAGGTAAAGAAGTATTAACGAGAGAGAGAAGGAGACAAGATGCTGGAAACAGAAGTGGGAGTGATGCCATTGCTGGAAGGAGCCAGGGAATGTGGGTTGGAAGTTGGAAATGGCTCTCCTGGAGGCTCTAGCAGGGTAACAATCCCATCGACACCTGATTTTAGCTCAGTGAGACTGTTCTTGAACTTCAGACCTCCAGAACTAAAGATAATAAGCCACTGTGTACTCAATGGCAGGAAACTAATGCAATACCCAAGAGAACTGAAAGCAAATGTCCACATAAGAACTTGTATACAAATGTTCTTGCAGCATTTTTCACAATTACCAAAAAGTGAAAATAACCCAAATGTCCATCAATTGATGAATGGGTAAACAAAATGTGGTATTTCCAAACAATGGAGTGGTATTTGCAATAAAAAGGAATGAAGTAGTGATGCATGCTGCAGAATGAATAAACTTTGAAAATGTCATGCTAAATGAAAGAAATCCGTTATTTATATGAAATGTACAGAATGGGCAAATTTACAGGACAGAATAAATTAGTAGGGGATGGAAAGTGACTATTAACTAACATGTATGGGATTTCATTTGAGCATGATTAAATTATTCCAAATTATATTGTGGTGAAAGTTGTGCAACTCTGCGAATATACTAAAACCCATTAAATGATATGTTTTTAAATGGATGAATTTTATATTATGTGAGTTATATAATAACAAAGGTATTAATAATCTATGACAAATACAAATGCTCACCTGATTTTACTTGACAGAAAACTTTTCGTTATGAATGTCCAGTTATTAATACCCATTTTTTAGCTGGATATCATTTGCTCTGATAAAGACTCTAAACCCAGGTCATGTCTACAACATGTCAGAGAGGTGTCACACCTTTGCTTTCAATCACACTACCTTCTGTGGACTTGTCCAGCCCTGCTTCAGTCTGAGTTACCCAGGAGGGAAGAGTACAACCCATATCATCATCACCCCCATGAGTGGGACTGATGGATTTTCTGGTCCTGTGGATAGTCATACTCATTCCATGGAGACCTACCTACATGAGGAGGTGAACTCAGGCCAAAAGGGTTGTTGACCATAATCCTACCCCAGACACAAGGCATCTTGTTGCCTTGCCACTTCTGTTCATCACAGCAAGATATCCTAACCACTTTCCATGCCTCTGCAGTGGGACATAGAATGACCACATTCTCTACTATTCTTCTCCTTCCTATGCAAATTGTAAGATGTAATGAGAAATATCAAGATTCCCCAGAAATAAAAACCAGATGTCCACCTTAAAAAAAAAAAAGATTCTATATCCTAACCTCCTTTATGGCTAAGTGTGGTTGCATGATATACTGTGGACAACACCAGGTAAGCAGAATGGTTTCTTAAGAGAGGGAGTGTATTTTTCTGTATCAGTTCCTCCTTTCAGTTAGCTAGAAGGCGGATGCAATGACTGGAGACTAAGCAACCATCCTGACCATGAATGAAAGCTACATGTTGCAATACCAAAGCAACATAGAAAGTGTCCAGTCTTGGGTACCATGTTACACCAAGTCAGCCCTGGTTTGTCTATCTCTCATTTCTCTTATGTGATAGAAAAGAAATTTCTATCCCATTAATCTGCTGTGAGTTTAGGGGTTTTGTCCTTCATGGCTAAACATAATCTTAATTAATACATTGGTAAGAATGCACTAGGCTCTCTTACAAGTATTGGGAAGATCATAAAAGTTATAACTGTCTTATGATTTAAAAGATTACTTTGTCATGTAAGGCTTGAAATGGTAATAGACAGGATATAGGGAGATCAAGTGGGAAACTATTACAATAATTTAGGTTAAAGATGCTTGTGAATTTAGACTAAAACAGTGTCAGACAAAAAGAAAAAAATGAATTTGAGATATATTTAGGATAGAGAATCAAGAGGACTTGGTTGCTGATCGTTGTAAGGAGTGAAGAAAAAGGAGGTGTTAAGGATGACTTCAGTCTTTCTAAGATGAGCAATGGGTGGGTTGAGGTGCTATTTCCTGAAATGGGAAACCTGGAGGAAGAACAGCCTTAAGAGAAAGATCAAGAGTTTAATTTTGGACTGAATAAGTCTGAAATGGCTGAGACTGTGGCAAGTTTGCAGTTGGAAAGGAAGAAATGGAGACTAGAAGATAGGTTTAGATTGGATTCACAAATTTGTATAGTGGGATGCTGTGGATGAACACTTAAAATTCGAGGGGATTTTGGCTGTTGCTTTTATATCTCTGATCCAGGGCTATGCTTTATAAACTGAAGACTGCGATCCCTTAGTGGTTTATGAAATCAAAAGTTTTTTTTTACCTCATTGGCTTTATTTTTAAAAATGACATAGAATTTAAAAATCATGCCATACCACTAATAGTAAGTATAATTTAAATAGAAGTTTTGTTTCCTTCTATTTAAATAGAAGTCTTTGTTTTATGTATGTATATTTAAATAGACATATACATATACAAATACACACATGCATACATTAGTATGAGTGGGTATATATTATACATGTAAGCTTCTTGGGAAGACATTTTTTTCATTTTGATCACTGATGTATGTCCATTGCCTAGAATAGTATATTATGGGCACTAACTAAAAATTAATTGAATGAATAAATATGTGGACATGTACACATGTGTACATCCACTGGATTGTGATGTAAAGCCTATTTTTTATCATATTTATTTTGCTAATTTCAGATTTAAAAAAAATTTGTGGGAAAAGTCAAAGAATTCCCAGATATCTTTTATCATTTACCCAGATTCCCCAAAAGTTAACATTTAGATTTATTTATTTTAGAGATAGAGAGAGTGTGGGAGTGGGGAGGGGGCAGAGGGAGAGGGAGAATCTCAAGCAGACTCCCTGCCGATCATGGAACCCAACTCTGGGGGAGGGCTTGATCTCATGATCCTGAGATCATGACCTGAGCTGAAACAAGAGTCAGATGCCCAACTGACTGAGCCACCCCCGGGTGCCCCCAAAAGTTAATATTTAGCTGCATTTGCTTTCTCTGTCTCTCCCCATATGTCATATATCTATATATCTATAACTATATATGTAATATGTTTTTTGAACCATTCAAACATTGCAAACATGCCAATTTACTGTTAAATCAGGATTTGCATCTTAAAAACAGTAATTATCTGTTTGTTTCTCTTGGCACGTGCACCCGAATGTTTATAGCAGCAATGTCCACAATAGCCAAACTATGGAAAGAACCTAGATGTCCATCAACAGATGAATGGATAAAGAAGATGTGGTATATATATACAATGGAATATTATGCAGCTATCAAAAGAAACGAAATCTTGCCATTCGCAACAACATGGATGGAACTGGAGGGTATTATGCTGAGCGAAATAAGTCAATCAGAGAAAGACAATTATCATATGATCTCTCTGATATGAGGAACTTGAGGGGCAGGGTGGGGGGTTGTGGGGGGTAGGGAGGGAAAAATAATGAAACAAGATGGGATGGGGAAGGAGACAAACCATAAGAGACTTCTAATCTCATAAAACAAACTGAGGGTTACTGGGGGGTGGGAGGGTAGGGATAGGGTGGATGGATTATGGACATTGGGGAGGGTTTGTGCTTTGGTGAGGGCTGTGAAAGATGTAAGCCTGATGATTCACAGACCTGTACCCCTTGGGCAAATAATAAAAATAAAATAAAATAAAAACAGTAATTATCTTAGAGAAGCACAATGTAATTAAGATTGAAATGGTACTATTATCTACCATAGTCTAATCTGTTCCTTCCTTCCCATCTTTGGGACATAACTAGATGGTCATCCCACCTTAAAAGGAGGACTATTGATGTGGTCATTGATAATTTTCCAAGATTAAGGAAAAAAAAATTAACGCTGAAATCTTGTATTAAATATTTCCTGAATCTAAGATCAGGAAGGGAGGTAATTACAGGATGGACAATTGGGGAAAATAAGAAAAAATTTTCACTGCAATAAATTTATAATGATTAGAGAGAAGTAAGTGTGTGTGTGTGTGTGTGTGTGTGTGTGCGCGCGCATGCACACATGTGTGTTTGTGTAGGTGTATAATATTCTTCATATACCCCTACGATCCCCCCGCATATGCACACCAGGAACCAAGGTTGCACACACAGACAGGTGAAGTAGATAAAGTGATTGAAAGGGTGTGAGATTGTTCCACATTGCTGGTCTTCACAGTGCATGAATATCCAATTTTAGAGATTCGTTCCTCTGCAAAAATTATCTTTGGGCCATTTTTTCCTTAGGCTTCCTCTTCAGAAACCCCAGCTGAAGTATTCTGTTCCTTCTCTGAATTTTCAAATGCTTTGTCTAAATTATCACCTATGCTTGAGGACAGGATTCTCACTGCTACCTATGTAGTGCCTGGTACATATTGGGTGGTCAACAAGACATACAGAGTAGGTTAAAATATAATCATGCCTGGGAATGTTAGAAACCTAAGTCACTCATGTCAAGGGCATCCAGACTGGTTTTCTCCTGCAAGGAAAGACAAAGGGCACCTGGAGAATCCCAAATCGCTGTGGACTATCAGAATATTAGCAGGGTGTTAAAAAGAAGTCACTGAAGTGAGAGCATCAGAATGATAACATCAGAACATCTTATACCCATTCCCACTTCATTAAATAACCTCAGACTTGTCATTTCATTTCTTCATCTCAGTTCTTTCAATCACAAATCATCAAGGTCGGATTAAGCATTCTCTAATATTCTGTCTCTCTTGACTCACCTCTCTGCTATACTTGGGAGTGGCACAGGGGATCCTTTGTTATTACTTGTCGTCATGTTGTGTCTCTTTCTATACGCACTGCTTCAATACTATCAGTCTATTCCTTAAAATGCTGTATGATTCTCCATTACCTACAGGATCAAGTTCAAACCCCTTCAGCTGACTTTCATGACCCTTCCTCATCTATGCATCTTGCCTACTTTTACAGGTTATTTTTCATCAGTCCCCTATTTTAAACACCCATTTGCAGCCAATATTGGTCTATTTTGTCCTTCCCCAATTAGTCTTTTAATTTTTTTGACTTTGAACCTTTACTCAAATTATCCTATCCGTACAGAATTTCCAAATCCAATGGTCTAAACTTGAAATTCCCCCATTCTTCAAAACCAAGTTCAACTACAACTTTTCCTACAAAGTCTTCAATAGCCAAAATGATGCTTTTTTCTTTGAATTCTTACTGAATCTCTCATTTATATCAACCCCAACTCTTTCATATTGTTTCTTATTTGCGTACTCATGGTATGGATATCTCCAAAGTTGCATGCTCTTTGAGAATGGTGACCATTACTTAGAAATTTTTATATCTTTAGATATAAGCCTATCAAAGTGACTTGCAGCAAAATGGCACTGTTGTACCAAGAGCTTCAAAGATTTATTTATTACTTATAACAGTCTTTTGGAGGTACTTTATCCACAGAAAAGTAAGTCACAACTGAACAAGAATTCATGCCCAAATGTGTCTGGTTCTAAAGTTTGTGAATTTCCCTACCAGGAAGCATCTAACTTATATAGTATTTGCTCAGTAAATATTGATGAACACATGGTAAATAACCGAGGCAGTCATGCTCACCAAATATTCATGTACTTGTCTGTATTTTCCAGCCCCTCTTGCAATTAGGTTGAGGCCACATGACTGAGTTCTGCCAAGGTGAAAATGAAGACCATTGCTTCAGATGGCTACAAGGTAGGGAGCACACTTCACCATAATCAGATGGTAATGTGACAGGAAATGAACTTTCATTGGTTAAGTTACTGAGATTTTGAAGATTTGTCTATTGTTAGTTACTCTGAGTAATAAGGAGACTGAGCAAATGAGCACAATTAATATGATGACATGTAATTTCAAGAGGGTCTCTTGCATTGATTTAGGTGGCTATTTACTCGTTACTTGACATTTCTTTGCTGTTCTTGTAGGGTCAGTTAAAATCACTACTGTTCTTGAGTAGATGCTAATGAATCTTTAGTCCTTGAGCACATGTATTGAGAAGTATGACTTTAAGACATATGTATATAGACTCTCACGTTAAATGAGCATGACTCTTGAATGGTATTCTATCCCTAGATGTTTACTTTGTGAAGTTAGTCATTTTTCCTTTGACCCTGGATACAAACAGTCAAGGCATGACCTTTTTTGTTACTTTTACAGAATAAAAATTCCTACAGTCGTTTTAAGTCAAAGAGTCTCATTTTAATAACAATGTAATATTCATCTAATAATCAACACTCTAAACTCAATTTAAATTTGAGATTTCTCCCTTTTCCCTATCTCAGGTCTGTTGTGGATGGGAAGTCATCATCAGGAAGGGGTGGTTGTCTAGTTCCTTATTCCGTTCCTTTAGCTCCCTGATCCTCCAGGGTTGGAGCCCAGGAGGGGAACAAAGGAAAGGGAGACAAAGAATATTCTCACTTGATTGAGACTATAGTGAGTAAATGCAGTGTTCTTTTTTGACAAAAGATTAAGCTGATTTTTTTTTCCTCTTGTGGATACTTGCATAGGTTCTTCAGAGATTTCTTCTTCTATCCCTAAAGAGACTTATCCTTTACTTCCACTAAACCAGCAGACACATCTCTGTTCCTATTTATCACTGTAATCTCCTTCTTTAACCTCTGGAGTCTGGCCATTCACCTCCAGTCTCCTTCTGCTGAGCTGGAATTTTTTTTTTAATTTTATTTATCTATTTGACAGAGAGAGAGAGATCACAAGTAGGCTGAGAGGCAGGCAGAGAGAGAGGAGGAAGCAGGCTCCCTGCCGAGCAGAGAGCCCAATGTGGGCCTCAATCCCAGGACCCTGAGATCATGACCTGAGCCGAAGGCAGAGGCTTTAACCCACTGAGCCACCCAGGTGCCCTGAGCTGGAATTTTTAACAGGACTTCAGTTGACCCCACATTGGTTTTCCCCCTCACATGACCAGTCCATGGGAAACACTCATCCATCTTTAGTCCCTGAGACTCTGGAGAGATAGACCATTCCCAACCAGCAACAAACTCTTCTTTAGTCAGAGCTTCTGGCCAGCCAGTCTCTTAAATATTAGATTTTTGTTGTTGTTTTCTGGACTCAGATACTGTCCCAGCAAGTTTACAAACTTCAGAGGTAACTTAAAGCTCTGAGTGATCTCCTTAAAACCTCCATTTGAACGTAAGGTAAAGAGGAAAGCACCCCTACTTTGAAGGGGAAACATAAAACCCAGTAACACTCTCCAAAATTCTTTTCCCCAAATCTCTTCATTTAACTCTAAAAAAGCTAACATTTTATACAACATAAGAGGTATATGAGTTAAAAAAAAAAAGAGGTATATGAGTTGTATAACTATTACCTGGTCATCTCCTGTGGATACTGCTCTCCTCCTTATGGAATCTCCTATCTCAATGCTTTAGATAACATTTCCACTTTAATGTTTAGTTAAATATACATACTATTGCTGAAGTCAAATGTAGGAAGTGGAATTTGGGAGGGAGGGTTACTTTTTACTTTCGTACCATTTGATTTTTTAACAAGCTTCATGATTTTTGTAATAATTATTTAATAAAAATTACCTTTAGGGGTCAAAATGTAACTGTTATGAATTCCAATTTATAATGCCTGCCAGTTATATTATTAATATTCATTAATTTACTGCCCAAAAATTATTTTGAAAATTGGCTTTCCCACAAGAAACTTTCAAGAAATAAGAGGTACAGACAAGATACAAGGAGCAACAGCTCCCATAAAATCATGATTCACTGAAATTCTTCCGCAGCTAGAATGAGAAGGGAACAGTTGACGGCTGACTTGGGGATCTCTGGCACAATTAGACAACCGATTTCAAGTATGCAGCACTTTAAATAAAAACTCTTGTGTTTTCCATCTGAGAGAGATTTCTCATGTCACTATAAAATCTACCAAACATGTCAAAATTAACATAGTTTTACAAGGTAGTATAATATTTATACAATGTATTCCTGAAGGACAAAAAAAAGGGGGGTTAATTTAACTTACCCCCACCATCACCAGCACTGGTCCCCATATTAATGAGCACATAGTACATGTTCAACAAATATTCATCACAGTGTTTTTCAAAGAGAAGCCTGGCACCACCTCTGGCACATGCCCCTCGTGATCTGATCCATCGTAGAAACATCTGGATTTCTGATCTTTTTACTCTGTGGTTCCAACAGCAGAGAGCTTTTCCCAGCCTGGATTCACTTGGAACAATCATACTAAGGACAAACAGTCATTACCACTTCCAGTTTTCTAACTTTGAAAAGAAGAGTTATTTCCTGTCCTCCTTTTATATGTGTGGGAAAAGAAATGATTAGATTCAGACACATTTTTTCATAGTATTTCAGAATAAGAACAACATGCCCCCTCTAAATTAGAATCCTAAGAACTGATTCACTGAATATGGTGAGCCACAATGACTTCATAGAGCAATTATGGGATCACAAGGAACCAGAAAACACCGCCTTAGCTGCCTCCCTCAAAATTATAAAAACCCAGGTCCTATTTTAGTACACACCCCCTGACTCTACTTCTAACACTCATCTTGAGTTGGGTGATAAATATCTATTAAAACCACAAGGCTGTGAGTGACTATGTCTGCCTTCTGCTCCTTGTGGCTTCCAAAACACCCAAGCAAAGGTGACATCGGCAGACAGTGGTTGATGGGATGGTTGTTAAAATTGAGCCAACTCCCAAACACACCCAGCAATAACTCCCAGCTCTGGAGAAAAATGCCTGTCAGACTTCCAGATGGAGCTGAGCTTCAGCAACCACAGCAGAGCCTGGGAGGAAGAGGGAGACTGTGAGAGCCGTGTCTCCAAGGATGGGGTTCATCTGTGTCAGGACAGATGCTCGCGTGTTCCAGCAGAAGCCAAGTTCTTGAAGAGAAAAGTGTGGGCAGAGGGAGACTGTATGTTAGGGGAATGTCCTCTCTAATTTTAAGGATAGATCCAAGCACAGAGTAAATCTTGTCTCCTGCTGGGTCAAACAATGAAACATTGTCTCAGTGGTCTTTGGAATAATCTGGACATTCATGCAATTGGGTGCTATCCTTAGGTCAAGATCCCAGAAGCAGATTCCAAGGTAAAGTTTCATAAGGTTTATTAGGAAGCATATTTAAAACAACCAGTAGAGGCACAAGAAAAGGAAAGGGGAAGGAAAGGAAGTTGTCCTAGAGAGGGTAAATTTGGCTCAGTCCTCCAGGCGGAGCTGTAGAGACAGTGCAACCACTCCTGAGAGTCAAGGGGCAAGAGAACTGGTGTGTTCATCCTGCTGCATCCATCTTTACCAGCAAGGACTGCTCCGGGTGGGGTGGGAGAGGGGGTACAAGTTGTCAGGCACGTGTAGCTTTCAGAGTGTGCCGATGAAACAAAGTTGAAGGTGTCCTCACACCCTAAGCAACACCAGTGGTCCTCAGACACCCATGCAGGTTGTCGAGAGTGAAAGCAGATGGGGGTCACAGTGCAGGAAAATGGCAAAGGAACCAAAGGGATGTGGGTAGAGCAGTGACAGCATGTTCTATAGAGAGACCATCGCCTGCAGAATTTGCCTAGTGGCTTCTCAGGAAGAAAGTGTGACCTCTGTTCACAAAAACACAAGCCATCTGTGCTCATCTAACAAGGGGCCTTTGGGCTACTCATCAGAACTAGTTTTTTTATATGATTGCCCTGTTCCTGCAGGCTTAGAAAAGTTTCTCCAAACTAGTCTTTCTCTCCCCTTCTTCTATATTCTTTTACAGCCCTACCAGTGACCTGCTCTTTCTAACTCCTGTCCTCCCTTCCTCACTGCCCTCCCCTCTTCTCTTTCAATATTTCTCGTTCCTCTGTTTCTTCGCCTCCTGCTCTTCCAACCGTAACATCATTGTCTTACCTTGAGCTGCTTCTGATTCCACATAAATGCAATAGTTCAGATGCCAAAAACTAGTTGATATAAAAAATAGACAATCAAAGTAAATGTGCACATTTTTCCCATTAAATCAATTATTCAAGGGGGGGAAATATCTGGGAAACAGAGTAATATTTAATTCAAAATGTCATTTAAACTCCTTAAGGTTTAATAAGGTGATTATTTCCCTATACCTATAACATCATTTTAAAAAATATGCTAGTTAAGTGCTTTGTGGTACAATTCTATTTCTAGAGCTATTTGTTTATTTAGTGGTGGTTTTCTGTTTCAGTTGGAGGTATTACCATGTGTAAACATTTGATGAGCCTGTCTTTTTAGCCAAAGTAAAACCTGAGAATTTCAAACATACTTTGAAAGTCTAATGGATACTAGCCAGAGATCAGTGATGTTTCCCCCTACTTGTACTCACACAAACTTGAGAAGAAATAGTCATAACTATTTCCTGTCCTTATTAATATCTGCACCTACTTTGAGTCTGTCCCTAATAACAATCCTGAAGGGAGAGTGAATTTGTTCGGAAGACCATATCATGATAGTTATAAAGGATGCATTATTAGCAACTCCTCCAAATTAGAACCCAAAGAATTCATTTATGAAATGATGTGAGGCTAAGGCACAGATACATCAGCCAAAAATATGGACTTTGTTGCCTTTCTAAGCATACTAAGATGTTAAGAACCACAGAATAACTAATTTATACTTTTAACAAATTTGCTTTACAAATTAACGGGTAAAAAGAAATACAGTTCTTGGCTTTATTTATTTTTTCACCATGCCCTAAAGTTTTAGATTTTAGTTCCAAGGAAGATCTTTTTATCCTAACCATAAAAGTACAGTTAGAAAGAAATAATCAGCTGTTAAATATGTACTGTTGAAAGATACAACATAAATAAGACATAGATCTTGGCCCTGGGATGCTTATACTCTAAGGAAATCAAATATACACTCATGACATAATTTGAGAGTAATGAACACCTACAAGTGAAAAATAATACTGGCAGTAATTCAAAGTTGGAAAACAAAACAAATCCAATGTGGTTAGTATAAGAAGCAAGAAATCCTGCCTGATAATAAGACACAGTCACAGGCTAGAACAGTGTTTCTTACGTGCCAAGCCTACATTTACTTAAGTTGGAAAGTAGGACCAGAATAGTCTCACTTTTTTTTTTAACCTGAATTTACTACTTCCCTACAGTATCAGCACCTGCTGAACTTAGAGCATGGGGCGTTTCAATGGTTTCTTATTACAACTTCTCACAGACACTTCTTAGTATTCACTTTGACTTTCATTTGTACAGATTGTGTGTAGTGGGTAGTCATGGAGAGATGCATAGAGGTAAATAGCATCAGGACACATGAACAGGCTGTATGGTGGGTTGGGGTTGGGGACAAAGATGCCAAGATCAGCATGAACATGTACCTAGTTCCCTATATCTCATCATCCTAGGAAGGGTTGTGCTAGGGTGAAGTGATGCTGTTAGACTCCATATCTGTGCTCTAGGGGAGGGGCCTTGCCCTCCTACCTTCTTATAGAGAAGAGAACCAAAAACAGCCTTGGTTGAACGATAAGCAGACAAGCCATCTGCCTGTAAGTTCCAGCTGGAGGCGAAGTTATCTGAGCATGTCAGCTTATGCACCTGGAGATATTGTGAGACATTGGATTCAGGCTGCTACATGGACAGAGAGGGGACGTGGTCCCATGAAAAGCTGAGTTGGGCACAGGCTCTGCCATTGGAGAATGGGAAGCCCTTGGTCTTGGTGAGCCCATTGCCTGGCAGTTGACCTCCAGGCACTCACTGGACAATCTTCCTTGCCTCACCACTGTAGAAAATAGGGCATATTTATTTAAAAGAAATAGTTAGAATATATTTCATAGCTGTATCACTGGGAGTGGGAAATGCACTGTATTCATTTTTAGCCCCCAACAGCCAGCACATTGCTGAACATGCCATATGCATTCTAACAAAACATTCCTGAATATTACATGGACCCAGCACCAGATCACTCTGGAGCATTTTGCTTCCTCTGCCACAGCTGATGAGCTGAGATCACAAGAGAGACTCATCTGTCTCTAACGCAGCAAGATATAATTCTTATCAGAACGGTTTCTCGGTTGGTCTTTGTATCGACAGTTCAGCAACTGAACTCAACACCATTGGCTTTTCATCACATCTCTTTGCATTTTCCTTTGGGGGAAGCCTAATGCTACTGCACTGGGGGTCATATATTAAAGTAATAATGATAACAACAGCACAAGGTATTTACTGAATGCTTACTGTGTGTCAGGCATTGCCCTGAATATATCACCTACATTATCTTAATTTTTCGAAGAAACCAATAAGTTGGTTATTATTGTGTCATATTTTACTATGGAGAAAATTAAGTGGGAAAGTAGAGAAGTAAACCTATACTTGTAATGAGTTTTCTATTCATCTTGGCATTATCTGGCAAAGAAGGCACTGTAGACCAAAGCATTTAAGCCATAAGGATTAGTGACTCTTACCTCTTATTATATCTCCAATACCAAAGTTCCATTAGGGCTTGTCTGCCTTGCTGTCCAATCTATCTTCAGTGAGATCAGAGTTTGGCATGAAGTAGATGCCTAATAAAATCATATAATCAATGAGGCCTCCAAAGCATCCTCTTCCTGAATAACGAGATAGGTACCTTGCTTCCTGTGCAATGCTTGGTAGAAGGCAAAATGGTGAAAGAGGCAAAATCTGCTTTTATGTCCATCCCACCTCCACTCCTTGTGATCTTTGTCCCTCAACACCTGCTGGTTTAGCATCCTTACTTTGCCTCTTTCAACATTTCTCCTTAGCTACGATGTAAAATGAAGAAAAATGAACTTACAGTTTAAGAAGTCTCTATCAAAAGCCCCACCCCTACCATTCTCCAGCTATGTGAATTTAAGCAAATCAGTTGAGTTTCCTAGACTCTATTAAAGACCTTAATCCCTATCTCATAGAAATGTGAAAAAAAATTATAAACTTCAAAATCATATATGCATGTAATATGTTATCACTGACTATTGTAAAGGATCTATTGAACTACCTCAAATGAAAGTGTTTATCAGTGATAAACATTTCAGGGGTGGAATGCAGTCTTTTAGATTAGATTATGAATCCTTTGTTAATATATTCTAACACAAATAATTACTTTTACAACCTCCCCAAAAGGTAACTTGGAGCACTTTGATTTCTTAAAAAAAAAAAAAAAATAGAATGAGCCCTAATCCAATGTGACTGGTGTCCTAATAAAAAGGGGGAACTGGGACACAAACATATGCATAGAGGGAAGACAGTATGAAGACCCTGATAGAAGAAGGCCATCTTCAAGGAAAAGAGAAAGGCCTGGAACAGATCCTTTCCTCACAGCATTCAGAAGAGACCAACTCTACCAAAACTTTGATTTCGGACTTCTAGTCTCCTGAACGGTGAGACAGTAAATTTCAGTTGCTTAAGCCATCCAGTTTGGTACTTTGTTATGGTATCCCTAGCAAATGAATACAAATACCTAGTATACAGATAAATTAGTTTTAGAATTTCTAATACTTACCTCTATGAGAAACAAATTTACCAAACAGAATATAGCGCTTATGTATAGCTGTTTTTGCCTTTAGCCTTATAGTATTCAGTCAAGATACTGTTTTTTAAAATAAGTTCCTTTTTACCTATGCCTTTAATGGAGCTATATTATGTGTTTGTAATAGTTCATAGTAATTAATTCATCAGACTGAATTCCATCCTAGGATCCTTCAACATCCTGGTTGACTTTTTAAAATGTGCATATAATAAATGATTTTGAGGGAAAAAAAACCAATACTTTCAATCCTATTTTCAACCTTCCTGAGTTGAATTACTTTTACTGTGTGTTTTATTTAATTTAATTTAATTTGTTATTTCCTTTTTTAAGATTATTTATTTGTCAGAGAGAGAGAGAGAGCACAAGCCAGGGGAGAAGCAGAGGCAGAGGGAGAAGCAGGCTCCCCGCTGAGCAGGGAGCTTGATGCAGGACTCGATCCCAGGACCCTGGGATCATGACTTGAGCCAAAGGCAGATGCTTAACCAACTGAGCCATCGAGGCATCCCTTCATTTGTTATTTCTTAAATTCCAGTGTTGTTAACATACAGTGTTATATTAGTTTCTAGACATACAATATACTCAACAATTCTACACATTACTCCATGCTTATTGTGCTAAGTGTACTCTTTAATCCCCAACACTTCTTTCACCCTTCCCCCACAAGGGTGTGGAATGTAGTCTTTCTCTGTATTTTTCAGATAAACCCAAAAAGGCAACCATCACCTCTGACAATTTATTTTGGTCAACTTATAGTAGCATAGCATCTCTTTTTTTTTTTTTTAATTTTATTTTTATTATTTGCCCAAGGGGTACAGGTCTGTGAATCATCAGGCTTACATCTTTCACAGCATTCACCAAAGCACAAACCCTCCCCAATGTCCATAACCCATCCACCCTATCCCTACCCTCCCACCCCCCAGTAACCCTCAGTTTGTTTTATGAGATTAGAAGTCTCTTATGGTTGCATCTCTTATCCATTAATAAACATAACATCACCTGTGAAGGTAACAAGTAAAGCAGGTATCGAATGGTTTCACACAACTCTGTAGGTGCTTCATACAGGCATCTAGAGTCGAGATAGACCATACGACCCACCCAACAGAAATTGGTTGTCCCTACCACCACCTTTCCCCACACATACACTCTGAAAAAGATGATGTCAAATAAAGGAAAGTTTTCTTTGACTAACTCAAGCCCTGTAAATAATCTCGAAAGACACAGTGGAAATTTAGGAGAAGGAAAAAATGTGTTTCTTTATTTTTTACTTCTCCTCTAATAAAACAGAAAAGCCACTGCTCTGCTTGGGGGGACTGGAACAAATCTCACTGCACAACCAAGAGAGCTCTGGGTGATGAATATTTAACAGACAGGTCAGCTGTAAACAGCTGTAACTCCCTGGTGAATCACTCATTTCGGACACCCAAGCAATCCCGTCACTGAGGTCCCGCCTGCAGGTCTTTGGGCTTCTCCTTGCTTTCCAACATTAAGTTGTTTACAGCCTCCTTCATATTAAGATTTTTCTGCCTATGTAGCTCAGAGGGTGAGAGATGGCATTGGATTTTGCTTGCCTCTATTGATCTCATTCATCCCCACACTCACATTCCCTCTCATTTGACTGCAATCTACTTGACACATATTTGCTCTTCATTCACTGTGCAGACCACTGCTCTTTTCTAATATTCTGACTGGTCTGCGTACCCCCAACTCTATCAACCATGGGCCCCAGTTTGTCTTTTAAATAAGGAAATTAAACTGCATTCCCTGCTGGTGTCAGATTTTGCTTCCATGCTTGTAACTCAGGGCATGTTGGTCACATCTACTTCAAGCCTATGGCCCCAAGTCACACTGCTCCTGACATAGCTGACAGGCCACCTTGGCAAAGTGGTGTGTGAGTCGCAAAATCACACAGATGAGTTAACAATAGAACCAGTGCTACATTCAAGTGGAGAATTCCAGAGAACTGCATGTGAATTTGTCCCCCCCCCGCCCCCCGCCGAGGCCATGGCTAGATGGCCATCTTCTCCCTGCTCCCACAAGAGTTCACCAAGAACAACTAAATACCAATTGAGATATTGAGATCACTTGTTGCCTGGAATTAAAAATGGGAAGGAAATCCTCAAGATTAAAGTTAAGAGTGATTAGGAAAGGCATAACAGTTTAAAAACCTCAGGGACCCACCAAAACATGTTGGTCCTCCATTTGGAGGACTTGGAAAGAAACTCAAGAGGCCAGTGAATCCTACTCTGGGCCCTTCACTCCAGAGCAGTTATCTCATTTTAAGATGTGCCCCCCACCCCCCATGGGAGGAAGTTCAGTGATTTATACAGTAGCTCCACCAATAACATTCATGCTAAGCAACATTAATATTGACATGCTGCACTTAATCTGTAGTCAGCCTATTTCCTCCTAAGAGCTAATCCAGTGCTACTTAAGAAAAGGTACTTAAGAAAAGTATGATCTTCCTTTAAATCCAGCCTTAATATCAGCTGTTACATTTATTCTCCTTTTTTTGTTGTTGTTTTTGTTTTCCTCAAAGGAGATGGGGCTCATTGTATCACCATGAATGCCTTTTTTTTTAAGTACCACAAATCCTAACATTGGTCTCTCTTCAGTTCCTTTTTGTTTTAGTTAGTTTCTCAAATCCTTGGTTCTTTCTTCATGAGCCTTTTTTCTCCTACATCATTCCCACCTTCACTTCCTGGATTCTGTACAATCTCTATGACACTGTTATGCAATGACCAGAGGCCAACAGAATGTTCTGGTAATTTCTGGCTAATTTGGAAACCCTAAGAGTCTGTCTTGGGTTGCTAAATTCTTCACCCCTTAGTCCTTCCTTGGACACTCTTTGGTTTTTCTAAAAGTTGCCCAACATTGCTGATTCACATTCAGTTATTCAGTGTGCAGACACCAAACAGCAAGTGACATTTCTATTGGCTTCACTTAAGGAGAGTGAACTGCCTTGCAGAACAGTGATAGGGGTGAGGCTTTACCTCCAGACTGTTACCAAATGCCAACTGCCCTGTTATTCTCTACTGACAAACTGATCCTCAAAAACAGATTCAAAGCTCATTCTCAAATTCACAACACTAAAGTTTGCCTATCTTTGAGTGAGTCACACTTTTATAGGGACCATAGCTTTCAACTAAATCGAGTGCCCCCTGCAACAGAAGTGTTTGGAAGACAAAATGAGGCAGGCCTTTCTTCTACATTCATGCCAACTTTGCCTCCATATTATGCCACTTTTACCAAGTGTTCACTAGGTTTCAAGCCCTTTAAATGAGCCAAGTCCATGCCCACAAAACTGCACTGGACCTTATACAAACCTACTATCAACGTGAATATTCTCTCTGCTCTACCTCTGTTTCCCGTAGCTTTTCTGGTCTCAGGACTTCAAATGGAGAGGATTCTTTCCAAAAATGGCCCCAATTACCACCTCTCCCTATGTTCCCACCCTTTGCAGTGTAACTTTGTAATTCCTCCCATTAAGAAATGGAGTTTACTCCCACACCCTGGAACCAGGGCTGGCCTTAAGACTTACTTTGCAACAGAAATGACAGTGTGCAAGTCTAAGCCTCAAGAGGTTGCACATCATTTTACTCACTCTTGAGACCCCACATCTACTATGAGAATGAGCTTCTATAAGAAGAGAGATGGAACAGGGCTAAATTATCTCAGCTGAAGCTACCTAGACTGCATCCAACCTGCATACATAACTACAGGCAGAGGAATGAGTCCAATCAGGATCAGCCAAGCCTGATCCTGATTAATGGAGATGACCCGCTAACCCATGGATTCGTGAGAAATAGGAAATGGTTGTTGTTTTAACCCACTAAGTTTTGAGGTGGTTTGTTATACAAAGTAGCTAATGGATACACATCCCATACTCTGGTTCCTATTCCCTGATTTTCACTGTAATTAATGAGACTTTCTCTCCCATATTTGATTCCTGCACTGCTGAAGAATATGATATCTCGAACTACTGGTCTTCTGCTCTATAATTGTGGATAAAATGTACTCCATGGTGCATCCACTGCTCTTAGTGCCCTGCTTCACAGAGAAAGGACTCAGACACCCAGACCAGAAGAGTACTTACTGCCCCCCTCCGCAGCCCCTGTGAAGCTGCTTTTTTTTTCCTGTATCTCTTCCTCCTGGGAGCATTACCTCCAACTGTCTAGTCAGGCATGGGTGCCACAACCAGGGAGTAACCCAAGGTTCCTTCTCCCTCATCCCTTTGAGACCACATCCTTCCATTTGTTATAACCCTATACCACTTTTCAAAGCCATCCTCTGCCTCCCCTGTACCCCCACTCCCAGGAGGGCTCCAGCCACCTGCAATCATAACCACACAGCAAGTTCCCAAGGAGGATTTGCTAAGTGACTCTCAAGGATAAGCCATCCACCAACTCACGTCTCTCTCTGATCAGGTCATCAAAGGAAAGTTTGTAAAATATAATTGTTTTATATCTCCCCTTACATTCTCCCCAGTCAACAATAACTTTGGTAAAACCATCTTTTGTTGTCATTGGATTCTCTTTTTAATAGTAGGTCCCATGATGAAAAGTCTAGATGTCCACAGGCCCTATTAATTTCTATTATAAATAATAATGAGTTGAATACACTTGGGCTTGGTAACAGGACTTAAATGTAAGGCAAGTTTATAAAGAGAGCCAATCTATCTATCAGTAATCATGCCCAATGCCCTGATTTTCAAGTTTTTCATGTTTAACTTAAACAGCTCAAAATCATGTCATTAAAGTCATTTGGCTTCCCACACACTACCTGCTCTGACGTCTGCCCTGGCCACATTCTCATAGGGACATGATGGCTGCACTGATGAGTTTCAGACAAAAGGGATTGTATTGTTGCAGGGGGCTGGGTGGGTAGCACCCTGGATATAAAACACTGTTTCTTCCTGACACTTCAAATCCTTCCAGATGGATCTGTAACTGGCAAGATGCCAGAAGGAGGCTGCTCTGTCCTCTGAGGGTCACAGCTTATACACTGAAGCACTCACTGCCCACTCTTCTCTTCTCTGCAAGGTGCTCACTGACTATTATAATCAGGCCTTCCGCATGGAAGCAGACCATAGGAATCTCAGCCCTCGTTGGGAAACAAACAATAATTATCCCAAACTGGTTCCATGGGATGTGCCTAAATCAAATGTGCATGATTTTTGTAACACTAAATCCCTAAGTAAATAACCAAATAAAATTAACACTAAATAAATTTAGTGATTTTGTAAATCACTGAACATCTGAATAATCTTGGCACTCGGGAAACAATGACTGCAGGGCCATGAGGAAGCAAGTGGTACACAAAATGAAGAGACTTGGTGCTGACTGAGGCACGGTAGGAAGCCCCCAATCCCAGCCCCACAGAACTTGAAGAGCTGCTGTCCTCATTTGCCCAGGCTTGGAGGTGAAGAGTCTCCCTTCCAATCCTGATTTTTCCATACCACTACAGAGATTACTCAATCTTTTCACATACATTTTTTTCAATCATTCTCATGACAATATTGCAGCTTAAGTATCATTACTATTTTTCCCATCTAACGAATGGAGATAATAAGACTAATGTAAGATAATAGGTTGTCCAATATTATGTGATAATAATAGTAATAATGGTTACTTTCTATCTTATATTCATTTTCTTTTGGCCTGATAAACACTCAGCTAATTAGGCTGCATTAGCATCCCTTTAGAGAGCGAGAAATAGACACAGGGAGGTCACCTTGAAGTGACATGTCCAAGGTCGAATACCTAACAAGTGTCAGGGTTTAGATTTGTTCCCAGGTTTGATGACTCAAAGCTTGTGTTTGTTTGACTTTAGCTCACTTCCCCCGCATTTCCACAGGTCCAGCCTCCTTTGTAGACTTTGGGAACCTGAGGATTTAAGGGAGGATCTAGAGTCAGAGTTTATTCCCTTGAACCGATACACAACGATTCTCTCCTCTTCCTCCCTCAGGGAGAGGCTGCAGCCAAACTTGTGTGCAGTTGGATGTTACATTCCATGAGTCCTACTTTTCTGACAACAATGTAACCTGCCAAATTATCCACTATAGGAAGAGATTGACGTCATCAACGTGCCAGATCTGACTCTATCCTTTGAGCTGGATCTTTCCATCTTCATTGCACTAGCACTGAGAACAGCTTTCTTAGGGACTTTCCACTAAATAAATGTACCTATAAACTTGCAGACAGAAGGATTTTACTCCCTCTACCTCCTCATCAATATCCACTTATTTGGAAAATTAAAATTATTGATCTTTCCCTAGAAGATTCTGGTCCTTGGCTTATCACTGGTGGCGAAAGTTAAAGATAACAACAATGAATATTTATTGAGGATCTGCTAAGTTGTTAGTCACTGTGCTAACCACTTTGATATTTACTTTATTTAATTCTCATAATAATCTAATAAGCTAACTGTTGTTATTTTACACACTAGGTTAAGAAACAAAAGAATATCCCTGTCATCATACAGCCAATAAAGGGGCAAACTTGAGATTTGAACCTGGATTTTCTGACGTTAAGTCCCACTTTCAATTTTACCCTCATCAGAAAACATGTGATTTAATAATAGGCACTGTTTAAGACTTTTTAAAAAAAAATCCATACTCTTTGAACTCAAATTCTATTCCTAAGTGTTTATTATAAAGAAATAATCAGAGGTAATCTTAAATATGTACACACAAGTTAAAGTACAAGTACTTATAATTGCACAAATCTAATAGCAAAAACATTTAAATAACTTTCACATATGCATTGTTTAATATTATGTAGTTGTGTTTTTGAAGATAGAACATGACATTTAATCATATGAGAAAGCACCCAAGCTGCAATATACGTAAAAACACAGAATGTAAAACTCTATATGGGCTTCTGTTACTAGATGAGGTCTGTGCATTCTCACTTCCCTGTCAAGGTCATTGTTCAGAAGAAAGGGTTTCTTGTTGAAATCTGAAATTTCCCAGGTGAAAAATACATCTGCAGGGTTCAGATGAGGCCAGGCATCACTTGTCCAGTCTCTCAAGTCCAGAAAAATGAGTTAATTCTTGAAGGAAATGACATTAAACTTATCTTGATTCAGCAAGCCACAACAGTTACAAACAAGGATAAGAGAAAATTTTTGGATAGCATCTATGTCTCTGAAAAAGGAACAGTTAGCAGACTGATGAAGAAGATCTAAGAGCTGTCCAGCCACAGAAAGAACAAGATGCCAGCTGAGTCTTAAGACCTACTTGTAATTTTTAAAGATGCAGTGAGAGCTCTCTATTGATTTGGGTGATGGGGGGATACTGAATATACAATGTGACCTCAAATTTGTCCAAAATAAAAAATTTATATGTAGACATATAAAGAACTGTAAATGAATAAAACATGGTAACTTGTAGTCATCTCTTTGTGAAAGAATTATAGTGAATTTTTCTTTTTTCTTTGATGTTTGTATATTTCCTTTTTCTAAATTTTATTTAATTTTATTTTTTTTAAGATTTTATTTATTTATTTCACAGAGGGAGAGAGATCACAAGGAGGCAGAGAGGCAGGCAGAGAGAGGGGGAAGCAGGCTCCCCGCTGAACAGGGAGCCCGATGTGGGCCTCGATCCCAGGACCCTGAGATCATGACCTGAGCCGAAAGCAGAGGCATTAACCCACTGAGCCACCCAGGCGCCCTTTATCTTTTTTTTAAATTTTATTTTTATTCTTTGCCCAAGGGGTACAGGTCTGTGAATCATCAGGCTTACATCTTTCACAGCATTCACCAAAGCACAAACCCTCCCCAATGTCCATAACCCATCCACCCTATCCCTACCCTCCCACCCCCCAGTAACCCTCAGTTTGTTTTATGAGATTAGAAGTCTCTTATGGTTTGTCTCCTTCCCCATCCCATCTTGTTTCATTATTTTTCCCTCCCTANCCTCCCACCCCCCAGTAACCCTCAGTTTGTTTTGTGAGATTAGGAGTCTCTTATGGTTTGTCTCCTTCCCCATCCCATCTTGTTTCATTATTTTTCCCTTCCTTAAATTTTATTTTTATTCTTTGCCCAAGGGGTACAGGTCTGTGAATCATCAGGCTTACATCTTTCACAGCATTCACCAAAGCACAAACCCTCCCCAATGTTCATAACCCATCCACCCTATGATGTTTGTATATTTCTTAATTCTCATCAATGAGCTTCCAACATTATTATACAATAGAAACAAAAAATATACTATTTTTTAAAATTCCTACCATTATTTCAAGTAAGCAGAAGTTGAACTGGCTCAAATCTAAAATACTGCTAGAACCACACTTCTCTTGGCTACTCTCCAACTCAGAGGGCAAGGGAGGCAGTGTTAGAGAGCATAAAGTGCCAGGTGTGTGACTTTGAGTAAGTCACATTCCCGTCTCTGCACCTCAATAGGCTTTTCTGTAAAATGAGCAGCCTGGATCAGTGAGCCCTGCCCCAGGCCTGAGCCCACATCCGCCCTCAGTGGCCTCTAGATAGAACTATCTTTCTACATGCAATTTGATCTGGCTTTCCCTTATGACTAGAAAGAAAAATATTTATGAATTACTCTCCAGTTTAGAAATGGATCTCTGTCTGGGAACAAAGAATCACAAACCCCACTGGCAAATTAGAGTCCATTATCAGACACTGTAGCAGCAAGCTCAGCCCGGTGGTAATTGTATCTGCAATAATAAGGCTGTGAGGGCCACTTTAGGCCATTTACTGTGTGAATCAATCATCATTACAGTCTAGCAGTGGAGTGGACATGGAAATGAGCCCATGTTACCAATGGCCAATTAGAGCAGAGAACCATCAAGAAGCTCATGGCAATGGAGTGGGGGTGGATGGAAAGGGTGGGTAGGAACACAACAGGTGGCCTGGGTCTCTTTGTTGCTCACTGATATCACATGTCACTTAGGAAGATCACTCTGAGACTGCCTGTGATTCTGTTTAGGGTCCCTAGTAGAGCTCTTAATAATATAAACTCTGCTTGACAATGACATGTTAATTTTACATAAATGTAAACTCCCTAGGGGATGATGAGATATTTGAGTTTACTCTGTGTATTGTTACCTTAGGTTTGCCATCACAAATGATCACAACATAGGTACTATACAACAGTGTGCCTATAGTTATCAATACTGTATTGTACCCTTAAAAATACATCAAGAAGACATATCCTATATCTTCATGTTGGGTTCTTACCACAGTAAAATTAAATTTAAAAAAAAGAGCTTATATGGCTATACTAGACACTCTGGTACATTGCTAGAAAAAAAGTATAGATTGATAAAACCCTTTTGGAAAGTAATTTGGCAGTATGTGTTAGTAGTCTCAAAATAGCTATACATGTTTGACTTAATAATTATGTTTGGGGAAATTGTTTCTTTAAAAAAAATCTGACCTACAGAAAGCCTCCAACCACAAGATGTTTATGACAGCATTGTTTATAGTAGCAAGGAAAATAAATAAATTTAAACAAAAGGAGATTACTTAAGAAAACAATGTTATACTTATATAATGAAGTAGTATGTCTCCACTAAAGTAACATGAATAGTTTATAATAACAAGAGGAGATGCTTCTGTTATAATGTTAAGTGAAATTGGGATTTGGGGGTCTGAATAAGATGTTCTTGACTAGATTTTTAAACAGCAGACAAAAGAAGAGTTACATCAAAATGTTCATAGGAGCTCTTTTTGAAAAACTGGGTGTTTTTCCCTTTTCTCCTTTTTTTCCCACCTTTTTGGGTTTTACAATCTCTACAATTCACATGAATTACTTTTTTAATGGGAAAAAAGATAGTATGAAAATCAAAAATGTAAACTAATATTAGTGACAAGGCAAACAAGATTTTTAAGGAAGGACTGAGGGGCAAAGGGAAGGCTGTTAAGATCAAAGATCTAAAATCTGAGACAGGGCATAATAGATGTTTTCTCAGAGGCTCTGGCATTTGATATAAAATTCTGAAACAATGGATTTGTCTTGTTTTGTGATCTAAATTACTGCTTTGACATCGGTATATACTACACAAATGTCTGTAGAATAAATGAATAGGCAACTGAGCTAAGTAAACGCATAGCATAAACAAATGCAGAAACCCATGTATAGGGAAATTAAATAAGTGGATTGAACAGAAAATATCTTTCTAAAGGGAACAGTATGAAGGCCCTTCCTTCTTTGCTTCTTAGGAATCCCACTGGGATCCTAGATGCTTATTATCATTGACACCACTTTGTGAATTAAGATTTACCTCTTCAGGTACAGGTAATGGAAACTCAGAAGCAGAAAAAAAGATCATTAGATTGAGGATCAAATCAACAGAAATTAGACTGACCTAAATTGATGCCCCCTCAAAATAGCTTTCCCTCTGGACAAGTGCTGAAATGAGAAAGTAGTTGATTTAAAGGACAAACTGCCCTTCAGTTCAGGGAATCAGGAACATTTTCATATATATCCCAGCCTTTGCAATATACCCCTTCTTACTCCCATTTCTTAAATAAAAAGACTTCTACTTGTGTTTATAACCACATAGCATATTAGCAACCAGGGTGGTTTTGTGGCACTGAGTTAGCGCACAGAGCTCAAAATCTTCCACCCATTGAGCTAGTCAGATTGCCTTGGCCATGGGTCCTCTGAAGTTTATTACTGCATATAAAACAGACATTCTCATGTTTTGACTCCTGAGAGTGGCTACTGAAATGTTTATGTCCCTTAGTCATATGGTTACTCACACCCTTTTAATGACCCAGAGAACAGAGGTCTGCTTGGTCCCCAGAGCTAGGATAGATGAAGATGCAATTCTGCCCATGATTTAATAGTGCAAAGTCAGACACTGATGACTAGGAACAGACTGGCCAGTCCCTAGGACCCCAGCTATGGCTGTTTCCCGAGTGGACTCTCAGGTGTCTCTGCTTAAGATATTATAGCAGGATGCCAGTAGAGAACACACCTGGGCCAGCTACCATGGACAAACAGCCTGAGTGTCCCACTGCAGGGAGAGAAAGGGCCAATTCCATCAACCAAAAGGCTGATGAGAGCCACACTTCACTAACATGGCCATCCGACATGCTTGTATTCATTCATTCAACAAAGTCTTGAGAGGGCCTTTATGTGCTAGGCACGGTTACAAGTGTTAAAGTCACTAAGACCGCAGTCTATAGAGACAGACAGAGGCATAACCGAAAATTACAATATGCACATACTAGAGGATTAGAAGACATACTGAACTCAAATTGGAAGGAGTTTGGAAAAAAAGCATCTCAGAGGAGAAGATGGCCAAATTGTGCTATGAAACTCAGTGCTCTCAAGGAGCAGAGACTTGGGAACCCCAGAGATAGAAGAAGTAAAGTTCACTGCCTACATTTGCATAGAGTAAGAAAGTAGCCATTTTTCCAGGACTACTAAGGGCACAGCCACTCCACTCTTTGGGCCTCTGGAAGAACAGGACACACTGGCTGCGGATAATAGGGTTTATGGTACAGAATTAGATCACTGCTTTCATGTATGTCCACAAAGAGATAGAGTGAATGCCTATCATCCCTGACCCTTGGCAGCATTTGCAGAAACTGCATCTCATTACTAGGGAAATGACTTAAAAAAAAAAAAGACATATAAATGGTGGATTTGGGGTAAGTCATTGCTCACCCATGGAAACAGTGCCGCCTCAGTCTGTGCCTTCCACTTACTGGATGAAAAGTATTTGGATTCTTTGTTGGCTAAAGAGGATCCTTTTGCTTGGCTGATCATTTGGGTTTCGAATGGAGTAGGCAGGATCTTCAGATTTTAGAACTTGCATCAGAGTGTCTGCTCAATTCTAAGAAAAGCCCTTCATTTGTCTGGTTAAACAAGCTGTGCCAGTTGCATATGTCTTATAAGTGAACAAAGATAGGCCAAAATTGGCAAGATTTTGGAAGTCATTGAAGAAAAAAAAAACTAAACTATATATTTTCAAATTATAAAGGTGGGTAGAAACAAAGATCTGACTGAGTTTGAGAAGTTTATAAATTTAGGATTCTATGGAAAAAGAAGGATTCATTCTATGGAAATGAAATGGAAAAATTCATTTCTTCTATAGTGAAGAAATGAATTCTCCTTCTAAAGATGCTGTCTTTTAAAGCCAGGAGTGACAGTTCAACTGGAAGAATTATAAAAAGACTATATTCTGAAAGGAGAGCTTCCACTTGAAACCACAGGGGTGATCTTCCTTTGAGCACTGGTAGATAAATTACACCTAGAAAAAGAATCACCTAGAATCACCTAGGTGATTTCTAGGCTTACACTAGAAAAGAATCAGAATCCCGCGAAAGGAGTGAAGAGAACCAAGTGCTATCTGAACATTTTTTTTTCCTTTTGTTAATTTTGTCCCCTCCAAACTAACCTGGAAATACCCCATGGTGGATTTCAGAGTCTACTCCAAACTTATGGTCACAGACTGGACTGAACTTCCAGTTACCATTTCTTAAAATTTTTTTCTTAAAATTTTTTCTTTTATTTATTTTTTATAACTTGTTTATTATTATTATTATTATTATTATTATTATTATTATTATTAATTTGCCCCAGGGGTACAGGTCTAGAGGTCTTCTTGAACAATGACTCTCTTACAAAGTATGATAAGTAGAAAGTAACATCTTTATGACTTAGGTTCCAGTGAAGCAGAAGCCTGAGGATTTTATTTCTCTTAAAAATGAACAAGAGACACAAATTAACTGGGAGAGTTAAATCCATGTTTTATTAAACAGAGTTTTCAAAATGTGATTCTGGGCATCCAAAATGCCTGTGTGATGTGCCTCTCCCCAACACGAATCCTGCAAAGGAGACAGATGGAAAATCTCCTGGGTTTCAGGAACCTCCCTGTTAAGGGGATTTTTTAAACCCGTGAAGTCCAAATCTGCCCACACACTACCCATCATCTCCTAAGGGAGCGTCAGAGCCACCAACAGCCAAGAAAACCACCAGACTCTGGGCTCTGGTTGTTCCGTAGCATTCGATGTTTGGATGAGGTATTTCCTAGACTTAACGTATGCTATTAGGTCCTGGGGTGAAGACATGTGTGGTGGGGAAATCCCATCTTCAAACCCTGGAAAACAAAACAAAACAAAACAAAACAAAACCACGATTTTATCTTTCAGACATAGGTTTCAGTATTTTTTTTTAAATGCCAAACGAGAGAAACATCAATTATCCAGGGAAATGAACCGGAAGCTGTCGTTTCACAGCTTCCAGGAGGCCAAACTACCTACAAAAGACAAGTCCATTTTATTTTTTCTCCAGCAAAGCAATTACTGTCCTTCTCTTGGTGTCCGGTGCTCTTGTCACATCTGACATGCCAGTTTGATTGCCTAGAGAATGAGCAAAACAATGAGCCCTTAGCACAGGGCTCCCTAAGGCTTCTGGCCCCAGGTTCATTGGGTAAACATTCCACTTGGGCAGTGGAAAATTAATCTTTCAAACAAAAATGCTTTGTCACAATTCCACTCCTACAAATGAGAGAGAAAAGAGGAAAGGACTCCAAGCCCTATTTCTTCACGAATGTGCTGAAGAAAGATATTCAATTAGAATAGATATTGTTGGTGTCCCTGTTTACAGGTGTCTTCCAGAACACATGGCCAAGAGGTACAGCTTTAGGACTATGAGAATATGGGGATGTCAAAACCTGGTTTTGTTTGGTGCTTTTGACACATGTCTTCTGCCTGGGCTGTTTGTTAACTGTGGTCATGTTGGAGACAGAATAATGACATGAGCCTGGCAAGCCATCTGACATAGCAATGTGGGTAAGTCAGAGGCATTCAAAAGAAAATCACTTTAGAAAAGTATTCAAACCGCCACAATCATCTTTCTATCCTAAAATATTTTCCTAAGGGTGCCTGGGTTACCTAGTCAGTTAAGTGTCTGACTCTTGATTTTGGCTCACCCAGAGCATGGAGCCTGCTTGAGATCTCCTCTCTCCTTCTCCCTCTGCCCCTCCACCCTCTTGTGTGTGCACTCTCTCTAAAAAAAGTAAAACAAAAGAAAATAGAATAAAATTAAATAGAATAGTGTAAAATAAAATAAAATAAGATAAAGTAAATAAAATAAAATAAAATAAAATAAAAACTTTCTTTAGAAAGACCCAAAGTAGTGAACTTAGAGGTCTCCCAGTTTGGCCAAAGGGAGACTCTTTTGAAGTTGCTTGGCAAGGGATACTCAGAACCTCAAAAAATGAGATAGGCTACCTGCTAGGGACCCTCCCTAAAGAGTGCTGGTCTGGTCACTGAAAGTCTAGGTCACCTGCAGCTCACTGGAATCATGAGAAGGGAAAGTAGTTTCCAACTTCAAGGACTGTGGAACACTGCTGGAGGGCAGTTGGTGGTGATAGTGGGGGGTTGGTGTCTCCGTAAAGAGAAGCAGCAGTGGTTACAGCAAAATCAAACAGCAACAGGGAGGAATGGACACTTGGGGTGTGGGGCAGAGAGAGGGACAGATTACAACTAGGGTGGGTTTGGCTGTAGGCAGCTCAATATGATGTTGAAAGAGGTGAGTTTCACTCCTTGTTTTTATAGTTGTCACCCAGATCTTGAGGACAACTTAATGGAAATGGGAATCTGAACTAAAATATTGTACATTACTCACCTTTATAAGTAAATTTCACCTGTGGGATCCAAAATGAAGAGCTACCCTTCCTCTCTCTTATCAGATGGAAACAGTCAGGCAAAAAGGACTAAAGCAGCTCCTAATGCCAGGGATAGGGCTGAAAAGAAGTCAGTGAGACTGGGACTTTGAGTGGAAAGGATTAGGACTGCATGTCAATAAATTAGATTCTGTTAAATAAAGAACTTCATATAACATCATTAAAAGAGAGAAAAGGCAAGTGTCAGTGGGAGAGGATAAGGATACTTGCAACAGATATACCCAACAAAAGATTTGTGAACTAGAATATGTTTCAACTCCTACAAAGCAGCAGGAGTAGTCAGATGTTAAAATATGACCAAAAGACGTGCAACGACACTTCACAAAATATCCAAATGACCAATAAGCATGTGAAAAATTACTCAACATCATTACTCATGACAGAAATGCAAATTAGGAGGCACCCGGGTGGCTAAATCAGTTAAGTGCCTGCCTTCAGCTCAGGTCATAATCCCAGGGTCCTGGGATCAAACCCTGCGTCGGGCTCCCTGCTCAGTGGAGAACCTGCTTCTCCCTCTCCCTCTCCCCCTGCTTATTCTCTCTCGCGCGCTCTCTCTCTCTCTCTGTCAAAAAAAAAATCTTAAAAAAAAGAAATGCAAATTAAAATATAATTAAGATACTAGCAAATACTGCCCTTCTGCACATGCATACATACGAGGGTGCCCCCAAAATGACCAAGATTTAAAAGACTGAAAGTATCAAATATCTGCAAGAATGCAGAACAACAGAGCCCCTTCTATGTGGCCACTGGGATTGGAAAATTGAATAACTACTTTGGAAAACTGTTATCAGTTTTCTAAAGATGAATATATGCAGCACTGTGATCCAGCAATTTCACTGATAGGTATAAACCTAATAGATGTGAGCCACCAAAAAACATGTCAGATTGTTCATAGCAGCTTTATTCGTTATAACCTGAAACTGAAAATGATCTAAATGACCATCAGTGGTGGAATGAATCTATTGTAATATAACCGGAGACTGGAGTACTACAGAGTGACAAAGAAAGAAGTACCAGAAAATAGACCAGAATGAGTGAAATACTGCAGGGGAATGTTGAATGAATGAAGCCAGACAAAAGAAGTACAACACATGTGTGATTCAATTTATATGAGAAACCAGACAATATTAATCTATGGTGACAGAAGTCAGAGTAATGGTCACATTTTAGGGAGAGTTATGGCAGTAAGAGCACAAAAAGGAGCCTTCTGAGATGCTGAAATGTTCTGTGTCTTGATCTAGGTGGTGGTTTTAATGGATGTGTGCATGTGCGAAAATTTATTGACCTGCACACATAAGATATACGTGCTTTTCTCTGTGTGTGTAAGTTGCACCCTGATCAGAAAGTTGCAAAGTAGTACAGTACTGCTTCTTTTTCTTCTCCAGGTTCTTTTTGGGACTCCAATTCTGCATTGACCATATTATGGAGGAATTATTTGCCTTCCTTATTGTTTATAAGTTGCCTGCAGATGGGCACCATGTCTTATTCATCTTTATTTCTCCACTGCCAAGCACAGAGCTTGCTGTAGAAAAATTCCTCAATAAATAGATGTTAAACTATTCCTAAAACACTCTAATCCCATGTCATTTAGACTCTCAATCATGCATAGTGTTCACTCCCACCTTACACTTTAGCTGTAAAGGTAAAATTAAGAGAAAACCTGGAATACCCTTCCCACTTGTCGAGGCTTCAGATGATGAAAATATGTTGGATTCTCCCACCTAGGGTGAGCCTGTTTAAACCAGAGGTTCTCAGGATTGAAAAGCAAAACATCTAAGTGCAGAACTTATTAAATATGCAGATCCCTGGCTTTGCTCTCAGAGAATCTAGTCCACAAGTTTAGGGAAGGATCTTGGGTCTATACTTCTCTAACAAGCACTCCAGAAAGTTCTGATGGTGCACACTGGGATGAAAACCGTCTTGGACACACAAAATTTCTGGCTTTGTAGAGATTATAGGAATATTACTGAATAACATGACATAGATTATAGGAATACTAACTGAATAACATGACATGTCCCTTACCTAAGAGGAGACCACCACGGTTTTAGATTCCCTCTCCTCAGAGTATGGGGGTCTCTGGTGAATTTTTCAAGAGAGGAATTTTCTGAAAACACCTAGATGCAATGGTCTTATATGATCCATTAGATTCCACCTTTCTTCGGAAACCAGGAGGGATACACCATCTCTAATTCAACCAAGGAATCGGTTGTTATGACTGAGCATTCATTTCTGAGGTAACATGTTATTGCACGTTGGGAAAAGAAGGAAGCTCTGTGAGGTTCAATGAGAGCTTTTTCTTTCTAAAATAAAAAATGATGTTCAAGGAAATTTTTTGCCAATTCTTTTTTTCAAGATAGAGGTCTTAGGGCCATGACACAGACTGACGCAAGAAGCTGAGAACTCCAAATCAAGACTGGCACCTTGTCCCCAATTTCCATCAGTAAGTTGAGAGTAGGTTGTCAGATTCAACATTTTCCTTATGTTGAATTATTTTATCAAGTCAATGGTGTTCTTTGGAGAAAATATATAAAAGCAAAGGAGATCCATAGTTTAAAAGTTAAGTTTCTCTTCTCTAAGCACTGACATATATATATATATTACATATATATATATTATATATACTTTATATGTCTGTGTAGTATACATATTACATATACTTTGTGTGTGTATGTATATATACATACGTATGTGTATATAGAGAGAAAGAGACATAGAGAGAGAGAAGGAGAGAGAGAACATTACTAAATCCTGCAGGCAGGGGCTTATACTTTACCATAACTACTACTCCCTGGAGAAGCCACTTGGCATCTAGGTACTCTTATAATATACCTGGGTTAATGTATCTGTAATTCAAAACCAACAAACCAAATATAAATATATAAATCAATATACAGATAGATAAATATATAGATAGGCCACAAGCAAACACATGAATGTATATCACAAGCAAGTAGGTGGCCATCCAGGAAAATTTACTTTAGTTGCTCTGACTGGAATATAACAAATAGCTTTTTAGTTTTGCTTTGTCATCTATTTCTTCCTAATGCAGACAAGGAAAATATTCTTGAAAAGCAGCTGTGAATGGATAGTGACAAGTGGTTTCCTGTGGTCTAAGAACAAGCCAGCAATTACTGCCTGTTACATTCTTTTAAATTCCAGAGGCAAAGGAAGTTCGATAATGTTGTATTGGCTTCATGGTTATTGAACGAAGAGGAGTTATCTTGAGATAAAGCAGGGTTGTTGGTTTCTTTTTTCCTTTTAGAATGAAGTTATAAATATTTTCTCCACAGACACTACAAAATATCAGGGGATCTCTGAGCTTCAACATGGCTCCCTATATCTCTTTGGGCAATAGAAATAGTAGAAATGGTAGAAAGAGGGGACAAATGTGAACTTTCCCCCAAAGAAGTCCAATAATATTAGTTCCCTAGGAAACCTTGGGCTAGTCCTTAACGTCTCGAGGCCTTCATCACTGCATTGAGAGCCTTCTGAAAATGCTTTTTGGTCTGCTGAGTCTGATTTCATGATGGTGGAACAAAACCCAGGGGCTACAATGAACTCTTTGGGAAGAAAGAGCTGGAATCCCAGAAAGTAAATTTAGATATGAGAGCTTATCCTTTGTGGGCTAAAGGCTTCTGAATCCTCCCTTCTCTTCCTTCCATGTCCAATATTGTAATTACTGAGTAAAGCAGAGGCGTGTTCTATCTTTGGGATTCAAGGAGAGGGGAGAAGAGCAGAGGGAGTTGAGAAAAGGCTCGAGGGAGAAAGTGAGAGCTGAAGGAAAGCCACAGAAGATGGGAGAGCATGAGTGAGCGAGCATCCACAGGCTTTTCCACCAGCTCAAATTCTGGAATGGGCAAAGCTTCTTCATTTAGAATATACCTGCTGGCATCTCCTCAGACAGACCACGTCTGAAGGAGTGTACCCCACAGTCATAGCATTCCAGTCTGCACCTTGAGAACTCCTTTGTCTTCTTCATAGCATTTATCACTGCCTGAAATTGTATCATGTATTTATTTCCTTGTTTATGTATATTCCTTGTTCCTGTCTCCCTCATTATCTATGAGGTAGGTCTTGTATCTCATTAACTGCTGACTCCCCAAGGGCTGAAACAGTATCTGGCACATAGTATGTTCTCAGTAAATACCAGTTAAGCTAATGAATGAGGCCTATAGATGGATGGGTGGAGTCAGGCTTTTGCATGCCCCTGTGTCTCTGTGGGGGTACCCTAGGCAGCCCCAGTTTATGACTGAGAAGCCTGGGAGCTAGGATGAACAATAGATCTGATTAGTCTGGGCTGTGGGGGTGCTAGAGATGGGAGACCTTCAGTGCTAAGGCTGAGAAAGTCCTGGGCAAATCCGAACAAGTTTGTCACTCTCCCTAGACACTTCTGAAAGTCTTTGGTAACTTACATGAAAGAAGAGTGGGGTCAAAGTATGTATTATCCTTTCAAGGTCACTTCAGTCTGGCTTATCCTCTGATTGAGTCATGACTCCTCTCAGGCCTTCCTGTACAGTCTCAAGTAAGGGCTCTATGTCTCTGGGGCCTTGGGTGGTGACAGCTCTATACCATCCCTTGAGATTCTTCTCTACTCTCCATACCTTAATAAATAGTCCTTTTCCAAATAAACCTTTCTGGAATTACCTAAAGTTGAGTGAGCTGCTGTTTCCTATGGGGACCCTGACAGGTGGAAAAAAATGGGAACCTTAGAAATAAGAGTCCTGAGAAATCATTAATATGCAAAGATACTTAACCTTGTAAGCCTCTGGGTTCCAGATCTGTGAATCCGTGGCCACCTCACAGGGTGGTTAAAAGAAGTGACTAAGAAAATCTGCTTAAAGCTGTTTGTTAGCATATCAAAAGCACTCAGCACTCTCTTTTTAGCCACTGTTACTAGCTATTTTGTTTTTGTTATTGTTTTTGTTTTACCTTAGCTGTTCTGCATAACAGAACAACCAGGGAAGGATCAGGCTTTTCCTGGGTTTGAGAAGGGCCCCAGAATTTCACCACGTCCAAGGGCATGAAATAATAGGCAGAAATACTCTAGATTTGAAAATCCAAACATGCATTGCTCTTCTCTTAATATTGTTACTTCGGGGCCTTGAGTGACACCCTTAATGTTCTATATGGGGTTTTTTTTAAGATTTTATTTATTTATTTGATAGAGAGAGACACAGCGAAAGAGGGAACACCAGCAGGAGGAGTGGGAGAGGGAGAAGCAGGCTTTCCCGCAGAGCGGGGAGCCCGATGCAGGGCTCAATCCCAGGATCCTGAGATCATGACCTGAGCCAAAGGCAGACGCTTAATGACTGAGCCACCCAGGCACCCCAATGTTCTATATGTTTTGAGATTTGTGGTAAATCTGATTTCTGTTTGGGTGGAGGTTTAGAGGTGGAGACTTGGTAAATTTGCAGGAAAACCCCTACCTGATGGATTAATCCACACCTCCCTACCAGGCCAGACTGCTGCAAGAAGCAAGAAACCAATAGACCACAAAATGAAACCATTTAGAACTCAAGAAAAAGATCCTCCATTTCCAATTTAATGATGTTATGAGAGGTCAGCAGACCTTAGGTGAAAATGGGCCATTGAGAACGTCCCTGGATGTGAGGGGGGCAGTGGGGGTGGATAAGCATGAAGGCTGAATATTAACTGTTAAGAAAACTTTTTTTCGGGCGCCTGGGTGGCTCAGTGGGTTAAAGCCTTTGCGTTCGGCTCAGGTCATGATCTCAGAGTCCTGGGATCGAGGCCCGCATCGGGCTCTCTGCTCAGCAGGGAACCAGCTTCCTCCTCTCTCTCTCTGCCTGCCTCTCTGCCTACTTGTAATCTCTCTCTCTGTGTCAAATAAATAAATAAAATCTTTAAAAAAAAAAATAAAACTTTTTTTCATTATAAGAAATAAAGTAAGTACAAGTAAGAACATGTAAATTCAACGATGAAATAAGACAATTTAGGAAAGACAGAGGGGTAGACAGAGCACTTGTTATTCCAAAGTGAATGAAAACACACACACATACATGCACAAAATGCTTTGCTCATAACTAAGAAAAATGGGAACAAAGAAGGACTATATGGGGAAATAATGAACACTGAAGTTCATACCAGCAAGGCCCAAATTAAATCATGTCGTAGTGTGTTAGTGCTCCCCCCCAAAAAAATCCGTGTCCACTTGAAACCTCAGAATGTGTTCTTATTTGGAAATAGGGTCTTGGTGGATGTAATTAGTGAAGGGTCTCAAGAAGAGATCTTCCTGGATTTAGGGTGAGCCCTAAATCCAATCACTGGTACCCTTGTAAGAGAAAGGAGAGGAGATTTGGACATAAAGAGTCTCACATGGACATGTGGCCACATGAAGGTAGGGGCAAAGATTAGAGAGATGCTTCCCCAAGACAAGGACCATCCAGAGATGCAAGAAACTGGAGGAGCTAAGGAAGGAGTCTCCTCTAGAACCTGAAGGGAGTATGGCCCTGCTAACATCTTGATCTCAGATTTCTAGTCTCCAGAATTGTGATGGAACAAATTTCCGGTTACAGTAATATGTTACAGCAGCTCTAAGAAACTAGTACACATGTCAAAGTTTATACAGCAGGAGCTCAACAAATATGGTTGCTCGAACAAGTCATCCACTAAATCTCTGCACTGTCAAACCATGAAGATACCACCACGCTTACACCGTGGTCTTGTCTCAGAGTGAAGACCCAGCACTTCTTGCTTCCTGTTTTAAATTTTGCAACCAATGCACTTCAAGCAGAATGAGAACAGGGTTCAGAATGTGGAACTAGCCGACTAAGATTGACATACCTGATAATGAAACCTGGCATTCCACTTCCAAACTGCTCATTCCAGCAAAAGGCACTGACTAATTATTACACCCAACAGGAGATTGGTATCCAGCACTGCAGGGATGTTGATATCCCCAGCATCTCTCTCAAGCAGGGCCCTATGAAGATGATACTGTTCCTCATGTTTGCAAGGGTGTAAGTAGAGTGTCAGACCTCAGTCATCCACCCATCCGGGGTGGAATCCTAGCATAAGACTGCTTGGCCAGGGATACCTGTAGTCTCTCTCTAACATTCTAATGTATTTCACATGGCCCTGGTGATGAGTCTTATCTCCCTTTCACTGCCCACTTCTTTCCCTGCTGATGAAGCTACGGCTTCCAAGTCCACTTTGTTTTCCCTTCTTAAGTTCTTAAGTTGCACTATTTCTTTCATCATCGCAGTTCTGATTTGACTCCAAGTTGCTTACTGTGCTAGTATTTTCCATTTTCCTCTCCCCATCACTCTCTGCCCTTCTCCTGGGCTCCAAGGCATCAGCCTCAATAGCATGCATCAGCCAGGACCCCTTGCCCTAACTTCTGGTTAAGTAGGGGAGGTACTGCCAGGAAACGGGAGGGTAGGAGAGGAGACAGGTCAGATCATGTATTGATTTCCCTCCAATTGCCCTCCATGCCAGGCCTCTGTCTCTGCATATACAGCTCCTGCTGGAGCCCCTCTTGCAAGGCTAGTGATCTGCTGGTCCTTCAAGCTTGGGGCTGCAGACTGCTTTATGTTGGTGATAGTCCCTGAGTGCCAGCCTCTCCCTGTGGCTTCCTCAACTCTGTCCCCACATCCCCAAACAACACCTCTACTAAAGTATTTCCACTTATACCTCTGATACAGATATCAATATTAATCTTGATTTGCACATTTAATACTTTGCCTAGCTGCAAGTGTTAAACACACACGCACGTGTGCACACACACATACACATATACACACATGCACATAGTCTATCTATATCACAGGAAGAATATGGCTTCAGAATCAGACACCCCTAAATTAGTAGTTATGCCATTGGATTGCTCTGTTCATCGGAGTTGTTTAGTTTCTGTGAGTCCCAGTTAACTCATCGTGAAATAAAATCACATACCTTATAGGGTTATGAGGAAGCTGAAGTGAACTAACAGAGCATTTCTTATGTGCCTTTCCTTCATTTCCTCATTCAGCTTCCTACCAATATTCCAGAACTTGTCTGATCTGTTTCCACGTACTCTCAGTGTATGGCCCTTGTTAACCAGTCACTTTTTTAGGCTTTGGGTGGTCCTGCTCACATGTCAAAGCACTTTCCCGTAAGGATTCACTCAAGCCCCAGTACCCCATGTCAAGTGGGTTGGATATGCTATTTCTAGAGGAGGTCGTTGAGGCAGACAGAGGGGTGAAATGACCCATCCATAGTCACCAAAATGCCAGTGTCAAGTCTGCCATCTCTTATGCTTGGACTCTGTTCCCACCCTGTTGCTTCCCTTCTCCCACAGGAAATCCCACCCACCGTGGGGTTTCTGGTTTGTTCTGCTGGTGTAAGATATGCCTGAGAAGACAATGACGATGACAGCTCTTTGTCACTGACCACGGGGCAGGGTGGGGAAGGTTGGAAAAGAAACTGTGGAGGAAGTCACTGTGGGCACAGAAACAGCCCCCATGCCTTTCACACAATGACTTGGACGGAAACAGATTCGCTTCTCAAATTGATGAATTGGCAGATGGACACCCAGCTGCTGGGTGTTTCCATCCTGATTGAAAAGCCTGCGTGACATGACCATGAGCAATAAACCAGAAAACTAGTCTTAAATAAGACCCTGTTCACCCCTCAACCCTTAAGAATTGTGCCCCCATGAACATAGCAATGCATGACAGAATATGGGTAGACTAAGGCTGGTCAAGAATGAATGCAAAGTTGACATTTCACAAGTAAGGGAAAAGTCACATACATCCCCAAGATTTCTGAAAAAAGAGAAATTAATTCAGAAAATGTGAACAAAGGCAGAATAGAAAGGAAAAATTCTTAAGATTTGCTACTGGAGACTTCACTTTTAAGATTCATTTCAGCAAAACAAAAAAGGAAAAGAAACATAAATATCTCTTTTATGAACTATATAAAAGTAAATAGACACATAAAAGGAGGTTAAAGAAAGAATCTAATCTACTTTCTCACCAAAGAATCTTTAAGAAGGAAATATGCTGCTTTTAACAATCCCCAAATTCAAAAAGGTTTCGAAAGAGTTGTTATAACAACTTTGTTTGGAATTTCATTTTTGAATTGAATTTATTTAATTTTTTAAAAAAACTTTGAATTTACAGAAAACAGATAAAATGGTGAATAATAAAATTGTGATTGGTTCTATGTTCAGCAAAGGAACCTCTTTAAATTGTAACTGCTGTCCCCAATCCATGGCTAATATTGATGACCAGGGTCATCATCCAGGCTGACAATTAAGACAGAATGACAGATCACCCACACCCATTCATCAGAGAAGTGTGAAGCTCTACCTCTTAAAAGCAGTACATGCCCACTGCCAAAAGCTGAAAAAACAGGGAAAATCACACAGCAAAACAAAGAAAATAGTCACTGATTTCACATTATAGAAGTATTCACAGTTAACATTGGGGAATGCCTTCCCATAGTTTTCTGGTTCTTATATCAATAAAATAAATAATCAAATAAGATTTAAATATAACTAACATGTGCATATGAATAAATAATGTGAAATATAAAGAAAATAAAAATAAAGTTGTACAATATGGGTGCATTTTATTTTATCTCTATCATAGTTTATCAGTCTATTATTACTCATGTGATCTTCTCAGATATTTTCATTATAAAACTAATGAAGTTCTGTTTTTAATGTTTAAAATAAATTTGGGGGGGCACGTAGGTGGCTCGGTTGGTTAAGCGTCTGTATTTGGCTCACATCATGATTCTAGGGTCCTCAGCAGGGAGTCTGCTTCTCCCTCTCCCTCTGCCCCTCCCCACCATTCATGCTCAATCTATATCAAATAAATAAAATCTTAAAAAAATACAAAAATAAAATAAAGTACATTTAGGGTTTTTAACTTAGTACAGCCACTATGGAAAGTGCTATGAAGGCTTCTCAGAAAAATTATGAAAAAACTACCATATGATTCAGCAATTCCACTTTGAGGAATATACCCAAAGGTGGTGAAAACACTAACTCCAAAAGATATTTGCACTCCCGTGTTCATAGCAACATTATTTACATTAGCCCAGACATGGAAACAATGTAAGTGTGGATGAATGAATAAAGAAGATGTGATATATGTATGTGTATATACATATGTATATAATTTATGAATATTATTTAGCTATTAAATAAAAGGAAACCCTGCCATTTGCAGCAACATGGATAGACCTTGAAGGCATAATGCTAAGTGAACTAGGTCACACAGAGAAAGACAAATACTGTATGCTCTCACTTACATGTGGGATCTAAAACAAACAAACAAACAAAATGCCAAACTCATAGAAAAAAGAGATCAGACTTGTGGTTACAAGAAGCAGAGAGGAGGGAGAGGGGGAATTGGAGGAAGGTGGTCAAAAGGCACAAACTTCCCGTTATAAGATAAATAAGTAGTAGAGGTATAGTGTACAACATGATGATTATAACTAAAACTGCTACATGTTCTATAGGAAAGATGTTAAAAGAGTAAATCTTAAGAGTTCTCACAAGGAGAATTTTTTTCATTTAATTTTGTTCTTTTTCATTTTCTTTTTATTGTATCAATATGAAAATTGGATGTTAGTTGACCCTATTGTGGTAATCATTTCACAATATATGTGAATCAAACCATCATGCTGTGTGCCTAAAACTTGTACAGTCATATATGCCAATTATTTTTCAATAAAACTGGAAAAAACAAATTAAGTCTCCTGATCCTAAGGGAAAAGAAAAACCAAAACACTATAAACAATCAAATTTCATGCCATGCTTATATAAATTTCCCATGTTATTTTAGACCCCAGGATCTTTGCATGTACTATTTCTTCCATCTTAAATTCTCCTCCCTTCCTTCTGTTCATCTAACTACAAACTCCTGGCTTTTGGTGAAGAGTGGTTAACAACTCAGTCCCATATTTTTTTATTAGAGAAAACAAAACAAAACAAAACAAATATTACACTTCATTCCCAGAAGGGAATAATTCCAGGTATTCTCTCCTCCTCAGTACCTCCTTCACACAGTACTTCTAAGACATATCATGTAAAAATATAGCATTAGTGAACCCAGTTATCTCCAGAGGATAGATTTAATACTACAGCTCAGACTTTCTTGTGAATTCCTTCTTTTGGACTCTTGCTTTACTTCTACTTGATATTAGAGGAGACTGGCTATGGTCACATTTCTGACTAGGTTAATACACTTCAAATTCAGTTATCCTCTAGCTGCAACCCACAGGTCCTCACATAAAGTCATAAGTGAGTGTTTTGATATCTATCTGGTTTTAGCTCAGGTCATGATCTCAGGGTGGTCCTGAATACAGGCTCCATGGTCAGCATGGAGTCTGCTTGAGATTCTCTCTCCCTTCCCGTGTGGCCCTCCCCCCACTCATGTGTGCGTGTGTATGCGCATACACTCTCTCTCTCTCTCTCTCTCTCTAAAATAAATAAATAAATCTTAAAAAAAAAGAAACCTATATATGCCTCAGTGTTCAAAACTGGTTTAGAACTCAGAAGTCCTCTGTGAATCACATCCCTCATAACAGAATTAATCTTTTACATAACTAAAATAAACTTTTACAAAATTAATCTTCTGTAGCACTGAATACACTGAATCACAATTATTTGTTTATATATGCATATTTCTTTTGAGTCTGAGAATTCCTTGGGGCAGAAACTGTGTCTTATTTATCTTTTTATTTATTTTATTTATTTTTATTTATCTTTTTATTTCTACCTGACACATAAGACCCACTTAGTAAACATTGGTTAAATAAACAAATGGCAGATTGTTAATAGTGTCACATATTTTAAACATCAGGCCAATTTTTTATCCAGGTGGCTTCCTAGAAGTATTAGATTATTATAATCACAAGAAGTCCCTATACCATTGATTCTTACACTGCAGTATGTCTCAGAATCATCAAGAACATACGTAACTGCTGGGCCATCAGAGTTTCTGATAAGCAGTTCGAGACCCCAGGATTTAAATTTCTAACAAGCTCCTGAGTCATGGGGATGCTGCTACTCTGGGATTCACATTTTGAGAACCACTGTCCTAGAACAATATTTTCCAAACTATCACCAGTCTTACCTTTGGTGCTTGCTAAATTTCCAAATACCACTATGATATTCTGATTCAGAAAGGTGGACATGATTCTATTGTAGTAAACTTCATGTGTGATTCTATTGTAACAAATCCATTCACAGACAATTGGAAATCACTGGACTTGAGCCACTCACAGGTAAACTTGGGAATGAGATGTAAAGAGTAATTTCCTGGCCATTGTTTTCTGTGACTTAGCTGAATGATTGAGTAAATAAAACAGTTTTCTGGGGAAATCTCTGTAATTTTGGATAAACTTCACTATTTAATTCCTGACTTCATCATACACTATAGGACTCTGTTCTTCTGAACTTTCTGATCTGGATATAGCAAACCTCAGAGTAACAATCTTCCAATCAACAAATATTAATTGGGTACCTATTATGCAAGGATCACTATGGAGGACCCAACAGAGAGAAAAAAATCAAAATGTTTAGTTGTCTTTTAGAAGGATCTTATCAGCTAGTTGTGAAGATAAGAAGTAGATCTATTTTTTAAAAAAGATATCTAAAAATTCCAAATAACAAGTGATAATTATCAAAGAATGCAGGTAAGGAAAGCTAAAGTAACTTGAAGGGAGAGGAGAATGGATATCTAAAGCTGGCAAAGTAAAGAGAAATCATCTGAAGGAGAAGGCACGGCACAGCAGCATTGGAGAGAGAATTTGGGGAGGATTATGCCTTCAACAAAGTTCCAAAGAGAGTTTGAAACCCAAGCCAATTGCAAAAGGAAAGTCCTAGTGATAGAAGTAGGACATCTTGACTTCTATAAAAACAGCAAGGGTATCTTTGTCAATTAGCTATTGGCTCTTTTCTGCAGATGACATTGCTCTGGAATAGTTCGAATGATTCTTCAGTGCCATCTGGCATTTTCCGGCTAAGAACAGCTCTTGTGCTGAAACGCAAAAATGGTAGCAGTGAAAATAGCACAGAGAAAATGGTGGTCTGTGTTTATTGACATGTCTTGGCATGGAGAAGAGTCAAGAACTGCTAGACTTTATAGAAACCACATTCATATTGGTGAGCCCTGAGGCCCTGGAATGCCTTTCTCCACTAGGCAATAAAGTTATTCAGTAATTATTGCCTTTGGGAAAAGAGGTTCAAGTAAAAATTAAAAAGGCTTCTGATGAATAATAGCCCTTGATTTAATTTTGAAGCAGGCATGTGTGTGACCACCCACCCTTTAATTTATTGGAGCAATAATACCATCAAGGGGTTCCTTAGTTATTGAAAATCTTGTAGAACTTTCTAAAATAATCCTTTAAGACAATCTTCTATTCATCCCATCGGTGAATATGAGACCACATATGGAATCAGAAATAGAAAATATTGACTATTTCTAAATCAAAAGCAGGATGCACTAAAATAAGATAATTCCTTTAGTATCTACACAAATAACATCAAGGGACTAGCCATGAATGAACAGAATATTGAAGACGCTAGCCAGTGCCTAGCTGATTTCATGCTCTTACAAAAGTTCTGCCCATATCTATAGCTTTGTTTAAGGGATACAACCTGACCACTGTGTTTTTACCAATAAACTAATTCGGGAAGTAGCACTATAGGCAGTGGTGAACACAGCCAACCTTGGTCAACCAGATTCTCCTTCATAAAAAGTTGGATTCAGCACACTGAGTGATTGGGTCAGTTACTATCAGGAGCCAAGACAAAGTCATGTAGACTTGAGGCTGCTGGCCATGTTGAGCCATAAGCATACAGATGATCCAGTGTGTGTGAGAAGAGATCCATGTGCTTAGTTTGAGAACCTGTTTTATTAAGTATTCATAATCACCTTCCATGTTTTCTCCTTAATCAAAATGAATCTTTATAGTTCTTAAGTGAATAAATATCACTGTAGGATCAAATGGGATCACACTGTCCCCTCGTAAAATTCAGAGATTCCTTGGAATACTGGATGAAATTGGTTGACAGCACCCCAAAGCTGTCCTGTAACAATGGCATGAATACTGTGGACACTGGCTTTTTGTAACCCCAAACTTTTCCAGGAATGTTTATTCTTCCTCTATAATGATTAGAGAAATTTTCATACAATATGATCATTCTGTATATTCACATTGTCTCCAGGAACATTAGTCATGGGCTCAGGATTCCTCCTGAATGTAGTGTGATACAACTTTGGCAAAAGGCCTTTAACAAAGCCCTGTGAGAGGAAGCATGGCTAACAACCAGCCCACTACAACTGGAGGCTATTTTCATCTCATACTCAAATTCTTCAAGAGATTCTGTTGTAATTTCTGTGGAACTGTCTTCAAAAATATCTTCTCTATTCATCTTCCATCCCTGCCCCACCTAACCCTCCAAATCCATTCTGGGCTAGACACCATTTTGTATTCTACTACATAACCCCCAAGTATAATTTCATGTTTGAACATGCATACTGTGGCATGATGATATTTTTGAAACATTGATTTTTTCCTAATGATATTTGCCTCTTTCTCCTTTGTATCTCCTGATCCCATTCACTTCCCTACCCCTATTCTGGATTCATTGCCTCAAGGAAGGACAAAAGACAGAAATGGTCTACTGACTTAGCTTTTGTATCTCCTAAAACCCCAATGAATTACAGAAATTACAGCAACACTTCTCAATAAAGAGAGTGTTCTAGAGCAAGGTAAAAGGTTTACAGGTCTCAAGAAGGAGAGACCCACACCACTCCAAGGCAAGGCTTCCAAGAGCTAACTAGACTTCAGACAGAGACTGTACCTAAAGTGCTGAATTTCCTTTCTGGACCAACACCCATAACAAAGTTCTATTGGACTTCCAGGGCAATGAAGACCCCAGCATTCATGAGGTGGGTAGACTGGCTTCTTTCCATCTTCTAGGCACTCTGTTGTAGGTCTAGTAAGACAAAAGACTACAGTAGCAACTGAGATTATATTTTCTGCTGTCCTAATTGCAATAGAGTTTTGGCTCAGAATTAAGTTCAAGGAAAGGAACTGAGTAAAGTAGAAGGTATGCTTTTCAAAACTGAGCTTACAGTTGCCATATCAGTGTTCCGCAGTCTTGTAACCAAGTAGATTCTTGAGTGGGATTGGTTTATCTGTGTTCTCCTGCAGACTCTCTGCAGCATGTTTTCTCTATTCTGGAAACACTGCTGGCAAGTACACTTGCCTCCGGTATGAAGGATCAGATTTCTCTTGGAAGTTGCTCACTTAATAATCTTTGTGGCACATGGTAAATTGGTCGGTGAGACAAAGGTCCTTCAGTGAGATTAATAACATAGGCTGTTTTTAACTGCTTATCACAAATGGTTAAAAGAGGGTTTGTATTGCTTGTTATCTAAATTTATTTCACTTGTTTGCTTCCTTCTAAGACTTTCTTCTTTCTTGCTTTCTTCTTTCCAACAAGATCCTATTGTTATCTCCAAAAATAACATGTTAAACAGTAGAAATATAGATAAGAGATGAGTAAACTTTCAACAAAGAAATTCATTTTAAAAACACCACCATGGGGTGGGGAAGTGTCTGGTGCAAGATGTTTGATTGGGCATGTAAGTGTGTGATACACTCCTTGCCAGAAATTCTACTAAAATGACAGTGTTGGAGTGCAAGAAGAAATAAATCTGTAGCAATGAAGAAATTGGGAAGGAAGGTCGATTGTAGATGAAAGACTTCAACACATTTCTTGAATATGAAAGCAGATGGCAACATGTCAATGGATGAGACAGAGTAGAAGAAGCCAAAGTCCAAATGTGAATATGAGGGGAATTTCAGGGAAAGCAGCTGCCAATTATCCTGGCAAAGTGCCAGTGAATGTCTAGGTAAAGGGTTATTGGGTCCCCTCTTCCCCTCTTGTTTTGTTTGTTTGTTTGTTTGTTTGTTTTTTCTCATGGGGGTGGGAGAGAGACATTGTGAGCGTTCCCAGTCCATACTGCTGGGTGGACACAGGTGGCTCCTGTCTGCAGAGTTCCTAGAGGAATTTTTCTAAAGATCTATAAATTCTGCAGGGATCAGCAGCTGCCAAGGCTTAGCTCACATCCAGTGGCTCTCAGGAGCTTCTGCTACACTCTGTAGCCCACAGTGCAGTCTCCCTTCCCCAGGCTTGCACTGCACAGGAACAGGAGCAATGATGGTCAAGTGCACTTAGGTGTTTTCAGTCTTTATCCATACACATGGATAGAACAGAGGGAACCAGGTTTTTACTTCCAGAAGTGAGAGGAAAAATGACTTGAGGCTCTTCTCTAAAGTAATGAATGAATTGGCTCAAGAGGGATTTGCATTTTAGTGTGAGTGTGGGTCTAAGAGTAAAGCTCTCCTTGTTCAAACATTTGGTGGGGAGAGATGAAACAGAATGTCTAACTAAAGCCTCGTTCCCCATGTATGCATCCTAAAGCAAAATCTGCCTGTTAGCTAAACTTGTGCATTCATATGGAGTTTATCTCCCTTCCCATTCATCAGATAATCCTATCAAGAAGCATATCAGCCCCAATTCAAAAGAAACTGACAATGGACAGTGATCATTAAGAAATCCTCCATTTAGGGCGCCTGGGTGGCTCAGTGGGTTAAAGCCTCTGCTTTCGGCTCAGGTCATGATCTCAGCGTCCTGGGATCGAGGCCCGCATCGGGCTCTCTGCTCAGCAGGGAGCCTGCTTCCTCCTCTCCCTGTCTCTCTGCCTGCCTCTCTGCCTACTTGTAATCTCTCTCTCTGTGTCAAATAAATAAATAAAATCTTTAAAAAAAAAAAAAAAAGAAATCCTCCATTTATAAATATGAGTGTACAAACAAGATCACCAGATGTTTGAGGAAAATTACAGAAGGAAATGAAAAGGCCAAAATGCACAAAATCCCAAGGAAACAGAAATAATTCAGGAACTAGAAAGATATCTTTAAAGTAGTTAATGAATATCTTCAAAGATCTTTGAGAAGACATTGTATTACTAAAGCAAGAATAGTATGATTGAAAGGAGAACAATTAAAAGACAATTTATAAATTAAATATATAGTTCCTAAAATATTAAATTCAATAGAAGGGCTGCCATATAAAGCCAAAAATCTCTCCTAGGTTTTAAAGCAAATAGGAAAGAGCAAACTTGAGGGATAAAGATAAAATGTATAGAGGATTAACACAGGAGTGGCAGAAATCCACCAGTTGACTAAGAGGAATTATAAAAAGAGAGAACAGAGAATGCGAATGGGAGAATTTTTTAAAGAAATAATAGGATATTTCCTCAAATGGAAGAAAAGTAAATCCTCACATTTGATGACTCTATTGCGTACTGAGCAGGACGAATGAAAAGAGCTACACAGCTAGTACATCTATTTGAAATTTCAGATCACCAAAGATTGAAAAAAAATCACAAAAACTTCCAGAGAAAAATGCAAGGAATCACCCAACTTTTCATTAGTCACATTAAAATCAGAAGGTAACAAATCAGTGTTTTCAAAGTTCTATGGGGAAAAAAAATATTTTGAACCCATAATTCCATACCCAGTCAAACTTGCACTGTGTGAAAGTAAAACAAAGATATTTTCAGACATACAAAGACCCAGCTTATGTGCCATATTTTTTGTCTTAGGGGGTCTTCTGAGTCTATATCCCAGTAAAACCAAGGAGAATACCAAGAAGATGACATGGAATGTAAGCCTGGCCTTGAAACCAGGAGGCTACTGAAGAGAACCCCAAGGATGATGGCTACACAGCAGATGTAGACAGCAGGTCCAGATTAGAACATTCTGAGAGGGACCATATTGTGGGGGGCCATAAAGGGATAAAGGGATTCTATATAATAGTAATTAGCATGATTAAAGCCTGGATACATATGAGGTTGTGATGGAGACCTATGGTTTTTGTTTTTTTTTTTTTTTTTAGGTAAGAAAAAAGAATTCCAATTAGAAGTACCTGGTAAACATAAAGGGAAAAAAAGTCAGTTTCCAAAAATGAAGGGAAGAAAATATGACTTAATTCTAAGTGACCAATAAAGTGTAAGACCAGAAAAATCCATGTGACCTGAAGATGAGAAACATTCTGCCTCAAGTGTACAGGAATCATGACATTAGACCTGCCGAGCAGGACACGTAATCCTTAGCTCCTTCTTTGTCTCTGAAGTCAACATTTATACAGTCTTAACAATGTCAATGCTGCTTATTAGTTTTCTAGTTCTAGAATCCACAGAGAGACAAAGCACCGAAGATTTAATTATCATCGTAGAGTAGAATAGAAATGTTCTCAACTTTGACAAAGTGTAAAGCACAGCTACGGCTGCTGGAGGATGGGAGGTGGGAAGGCCGTGGGAGATGGAGGCAAGGTCAGAGGGTTTTTGTTCCAGGAGTGTCAAATCAAGAGATAGAGTTTATGAGTTCAGAGTGGCAGTTACCAGGGGCTGGGGTTGGGAAATGCTGGTCGAAGGGGACAAAATTTTGCATTTATAAGATGAGTAAGTTCTGGAGATTGAATGTACAGCATGGTGATTATAGTTAATAATACACTATTATATATTTGAAAGTTGCTAAGAAAGTAGATCCTAAATGTTCTCTCCACAGAAATGGTAATTAGATGATATGATAGAGGTGCTCTCTAGCTTTATAGTGGTGATTATTTTGCACTGTATAAGTATCAAATCAATATGTATACCTTAAGTTTATATGTCCATCATATTTTAATAAAACTGAAAAAAAGATAAAATTCGTGGACTACTAAGTGGAGCTTTATTATTAATATTTATTGTCATAAAGGTAAAATATAATCACCAAAAATTGAAAAGAAGGGAAGAAAGGTGAGTACAAACAACAAAATAAACCCTCATTCCTAATGCTATGGTCAATATTCTGGTCAAAAGGACCAGTTAGTTCTTTATGGCAAGCAGTAGGAGTCAGGATGACTAGTTTAGACAGAAAACGAATTCCTTATAGGGTATTGGAATCAGAGTCCCCTTAAAGCCTCATAGAACTTGTTACACAGTTTCACACAATGCAGAACCCAGCTACATTGCAGGAGGGTCACAAGGGCCCTAACATTAAATCCATAGAGAAGGAAAAGCAATTGTTAGCTCCTTAAACAGCTCTGCAGTAAGTGATTTTTGTTCTGTTTTGTTTTGATGTTTTAGAGAAAGAGAGAGAGCATGATTGAGCAGTGGGGGGAAGGGCAGAGGAAGAGGAAGAGAGAGAATCTTAAACAGGCCCCCCCCCGCCCAGCACCAAGCCCAAGGCAGGGCTCAACCTCATGACCCTGAGATCTTGACCTGAACCAAAATCAAGAGTCCGGAGGCCTAACTGAATGAGCTACCCAGCCTGCAATGAGTGGTTTTGTATGGGGCTGGTCTTAGGAAATTGCCCCACCTCCACCCCAACTTCTGGCACAGACTCCAAAGCCCCTCCCAATGCCACTCAGGCTTGGATGACAGATGTTCTGCCATTATTGCCCCCACCAGCTTGAAGTCCTGCTACCACACTCTGCAAAGAAAGTGGATTTCCTAATACCAATTTCCTCATTCTGCTCCCTGTTAGGTCACAGCCCATCCTGGTAGATCTGGTTAGTGGAGCCATTGCCACAAACTTGCTTCTTAGGAGGCCGGAGAATGAGTTTTGTTTTCTACCTTGGGGAGGTGGGACTCATAACAGTGGAAATCTCCCACAGAGAAATGGAAATCGAAAAAAAGGTATTCATAAGACGTAGAATGTTGGGAACCTAGCTAGTGCACATCACGCTCAGTGTGACAAAGCAAGAAATCAAATAATACATGCATGGAGAAATATGGCAGTAATAAGCATAGCATTTAGAAATAGGGCATTTGTTCACCTGAAAAACAAAAAGAAATGGGTAAAAAGTTGCCTCTGCATAGTGGGATTGGGATGATAATGAAGGTTCCAAGAGACTAGTGCCCTTTATTATAATCCTACATGTGACTTTATTTGACACATGCACATGCCTGTGTTACTTGGGTGAAATCCTCAATTTATAATTTAAAAACTCACCCTAAAACATTTTTACCTTGATATGGACTCAAAAGTACCAAAAACCCTAACAGCATCACCTGCCCTACACAAATTCTTACTTAGAAATTTCAGTTTTCTTATATTTAAACATTAGCCAAATCCAAGTTGGTATTGAATTTACTGAAGACATTTTCTTTTCCTGTAAGCACTGATTTTCTTTTATTTCAGGAAAACTTTTGTAATAGCCTGCTGTCCTGAAGGAAATATAGGTTATGTACAGCATCCTGGCAAATGGTGCTGAAGCTGGGAAGGTTCTTTTGTGACACAGCAGTTTATCAAGATAGAGTGAGAACCTGAACCGCCAGGAACAGGGCATGGAGCCCAGCAAGATTGCTCTGTGGAAAACTGCCTCCCCATTTCAAAAGTAGTACAGACACTGTTTCCTGTGCCCTTGGTACATTTCCCATACTCTATCTAGAAACTGAGCTAGTACTGTTTTATTTTTCTTCCCTTTTTTTCCCTGCTTTGCTGTGCACAAAGGTTGTAAAAAGAATAATAGTTAGTCTTTCCTATGAACCCATCATTTGCCAGGTGCCTTTCCATTGTTTCTTTTATTCGTTTATTCAGCTAAGTTTACTAAGTACCTGTCATGTGGCCAGCACTGGGAATACAGCAATGAACAATCTAGATTGATCCCTGTAAACACTACAGCTGTCTAGGATAGGATGGCAGTTAAGTCTAAAAGACTGAGATGTGGACTCCTATAGGTTCAAGTCCCACGTCGTCATTAAGTGGCTGACTGGTTTTAAACCACTTACCTTACTTCTCAATTCCCAGTGTCCTTGTCTGACGTGGGAATATTAGTTATCTCAAGGGAGTATTGTGAGGCTTAAATGACATACATGTAAACTCTTGGCACTCTTATTTCAGTGAGGGGCAATATGCAGGAAGAGGTAATTATGACAGAGTTACAGAGCAATAAACATGAGAATACGTTATAAAAGGAGTCCACAAGAAGACACCTATTCCTGCCTGGGTAGGTTAAAGAAGGTATCCCAGAAGTGTAAGATCTAAGCTAAAGACAGATAAATGAGTAGGACTGTTAGTTGAGAAACAGGAGAAGAAGTTTGTTCCAGCTGGAGGGAACAAAGCCAAAGGATTTTCTAAAGTATGCAACTTTCAATTATGTTCAGTGTGAGTGAATGTGGAGCATGAGTCCAAGTGCAACCGGGGGGGGAAGCAGGAACCAAATCAGGGGTTTGAAGACAACATTTTTAAAAACTTCATCTTTCTTCTAAGAGCAATGAGGAACCATGAGAAGATGTTCAATAAAGGGGTATTTTGAGCAGGTCTCCTTGTAGAAATAGCACTCTGGCTGTAATGTAAAGCATGCATAGAAAAGAGGAGAGGTTAGAGAGGTTGGAGACCCATAAGAAGGCTTGTACTGATCCAGGAAAGAAAGAAGGTGGCAAGTACGGGGTACAGTGGTGAGGACACAAGGAGGTAGAAGCTATCAGTTTGGGGGAAAAAATTAGTGTGGTGGCGAAGGAAGACAAAGTGGTCAAGGATGCTTCAACTGTGTGCACATGAAGACATTCACGGAGACAGAGAACACAGTAAGAGAAGCATATTTTGTGGTGAGAGTAATGAGTTTACCATTGAACATGTTGACTTTGAGATACCAGTGAGATATCCAAGTGAAACTAAGTATAATTCAGTTAAAGATATGTCTTTAGTCCAAGAGAGGTCTGAGCTGAAACAAGGTAGAGAGATATCCTAACAGCATTTCCTACCAGAGATTTTTCTTTTCCTTATTGAGAAAAGTTGTCAATGACTCCATGGCCCTGGTTAAAAAAAAAAAATCTTCATGTAGACCTTTCTTGTTAATGAAGGCCATTTTGGTTGGTTCCCCCTTTAGTTAGATGAGCATGGATCTCACTGCCTTACTAGAAGGGAATAATAAGCCCTTGTATTTTAAATGTGTTTTAAAAGCTTCTTATGACATTTAAGAGAATATGTGCTTGAGTGGGCAGGAGTATGTATCAGTCAGGATATGGGAAGTTCTGCAGTGGTAACAAATAACATGAACAATACTACTAGTTTATAATAGCAAAGGTTCCATTTCTCCCTTTTTCTGTGTCCATTGTAGGTCAGTTGAGCGATCTGCTCATTGTGGTCTTTCAAGGACCCATAATGACAGAGCAACCATATTTCTAAACTTGCCACTATCTACCAGAGGAAAAAGAGAGCTCTGGAGGATCTAAGACCAGCCACAATATCCTCTTGCCTAAAAGTGGCCCACATTGTATCTGCTTAAAGTCAATGGTCATAACTAGTTATGTGGCCCCACTAAATCAGAAGAGGGTCAGAAAGTGCAATTGTATTGTATGCCTGGGAGTTGGAAAGCTGGAAATTTCGGGTAAATGGTATTAATGATTACCACACAAGGGACTCTGAACCTGGAGCCTATCCCAACCCAGATCTCATGGGAGGAGCCTAGGAATTGCTTGCACATCAAGATCTGTTGGAAGAAAGCTCCCAGTAGCACCCATGGTAGCAGCTTCTGGCATTGTGATTTGGAACCAACCTGCCAGTTCAGCTTTCCTAGCATAGGCAATACTTCTCTATGTAGCCCCACCTTCCACTAAGGCTCAGTTGCCACCATATTCCTAAATAGCCTCATCTCCTCTCAGGGGAAGACTCAAATACCTCTGTGCATCTGTGCTCTGTGTGGCCTTGTGTCATCAAAGATGCTTCAGTTTCTAGCTGCTCTGGGCATTAGATCCAATCTTATGACATTAGATGACTAACTCTAAATCATCTCCCATTGCTTTGATCCTGGTACCTTGATGAAGTACCTGGGGAAACAAATGGAATGATTTTAATCTATCAGGCTTTGCCCAATTTGGGGGAGCCCCATTCCTTGATAGGAACCCTGGGAAATGACAAACCCACTCTTAAATCTTCACTTTCATCAGCATAAAGCTCTACTCAAGCACTAGTGTTTACTGTGGAGATGGGGATTTGGCCTGTTGTTCACACTCATCAACTCACCAAATCCAGCCTCTGCTCAGTATGCAGCATTCACCAAGCCCATAGGAGCAAGACAGGGCCAGGCTGGACTAGACTCTTCCTTCTCAGGGGGCTGTCAGTTCTCTGAGACTCTTGGACCCCTAAAGGGAAAGGGAAGAGTGGGTCAGAGAAGTGGGGAATGGGGAGTGAAATGACCTCTGCATTTCCTGCACCAGCATGTGGCCCCCAAGTGTGCCTATTTGGAGACTGACTGGGATATGTGGTTTGAACCTAAATTCTGTAGTGGAGACTCCAGTATATGGATGGCAGCCGATGTCATAGATATGAATGGGACTCTGCAGCAAAAGTGTAAGCAAGAACAACTGAGTACAACCACCTTTAGAATAAAATATGGGAGAGGAAGAGATGAAGACACAGGAAACTGAGACGTGCCCGCTGAGGGAGAAGGAGGCCATCTAAGTGTGATTCTTGGAAGCTAAGGGAAGGGGGACTGCTTCAAGAAGGTGGAATTGTTTAGTGTTCCTGAGAAACACCCAAGACAAAACCGATTTAATATCAGAGGTGGTGCTGTTTACCTGGCCAGTGCAATCTTAGTGGGAAGATGGGGGTGGGAACCATGTAACAGAATGTGGAAGGTAACAGGGAGATGAGAAAGGAAAGATGGAAATATAAGCAATTTCATATATATTACCTCCAAACATCACATATCCTATAGCCAGGTATGATTTGTCTCCTCTTTAAAAAAGTAGGAAACAGAAAGTTGCCCAATGTGCTCAGCTGGGAGGGAGCAGAGCTGAGATTTAAACATAAAGTCCTTTCTACACACCACTGCCTCTCCAGGCACCCTTGCCACCCTTTGTCTCCTTAACCCTGATACCTGCCCGACAGCAGGTATCAGAATGGGCTCTTCATCCTCTGACATAAAACAGCACTAAGCAATAGGAAGGGAGCTCTATGCATATGCTTGTCTGTTGGAGAAATGGAATTATATGAAAAACTGGGGAAAAAAACATAGCAGCAGCTTCCATTCCCTCTTCACGGCAACATGTGTGTTTGTTTTAGTGGACCCTGTTCATGAGCTTCTAAGGCACATCACAGAATTCATTGGACTCAGATACCCCTTTGCTATGGTGCAAAGATGCTGAACTGCCAAAAGCATGTTACAGGCTGTGCCTGTTTGAAGAACCAGCTTGAACTGATTGTTCTTCAGCTTTTCACATAAATTACAGAACATGAGGCCCACAGCTTTGCCCAAAGTTGTCAACAGGTTTTAATTGTCTCTGCTTTTCCGTACACACAGATGGCTCCGTTAAGCTGCTCTGCGCAGACCTCTGCCGTCTCCACTATGGAAAATCAGACACAACAAATGGAAATCCATTTGAAAAGAAAAATTATTATAAAACAAATTCCAAAGTAACTATTGCTATTTAAGGTAAATTTGAAAGAAAATGGTAGAAGTGACAGTGCAGAGATAGAGGCAAGGTAAGAAAAACCACAAAGTGTGGATGTGTAAAGGCAAGAATACACATTACTAAGAAAAGTAAGAAGTATTTGGAAAAGTCAGGAGATCCTTTTAATTAATGGCATCTATAGTGGGACCATAATCTCACGCTTCTGTTTCCAGGTTTATTCAGAAAAACAAGTGATCCAGCAATTCCACTCACAGAAGTCTCTCCTTCAGAAATCCGACTCTGGGTTTGGACTCAGGTCGTGATCTCAGTCAAGAGATCGAGCCCTGTTTCAGGCTCTGCTCTCAGCACAGAGTTTGCTGAAGATTCTCTCTCCCTCTGCCCCTCCTACTTGGGCTCTCTCTCTCTCTCTCTAAAATAAATAAATTTTTTTAAGGAATGGGAACAGTGTGTATAGTATGTAAAAAGGTTACATTGTAGCACTTTTATAGTAGCAAAAACTGGGAAATAAATTAGTTAAGCAAAGTTTAACTATATGGCAAAACACCATACACTTTTAAAGTTGATCATGATGCAACCTATATATAAGGAAATAAGATGACTGTGATTTATTAAAAGGGGAAAAAATTAGAACACCGAGAAATGATACAATCTGTATACTCAATGCCTGCCTATATGTTCCTCTATCCATGGGAGGAAGACTGATCATATATTTGTTGAAATGGTAATAATAGTTAGGTTGTAGCAATGGACTTTTGGGTTATTTTCATTTTCTCCATTCTATCATTCTCTAATGTCTGGATTTCTTACACTTTAAGAAAACATAATATCTTCAAAATTAAAAAAAATGAATCCATTTTCATTCTGAAAAAACAAAAAAACAAAAATAAATCACATGGTAACAAAGAAGCTCTCAGGTACTGCCTTCCTGAGCTGCTGCTGACAATGTGGAGCCTTCAGTGTGTAGTGCAATCCAGGACAGAAAGAGAGGCAGAAAGACCACCGTATCTCACAGGTGATGACCCCCACTTGCATTTGTACTCCATTGAGGAAGACAGCTGCCATAACCCAGCTCTGTGCACAGCATCTGGTTCAAGAAGAAGCACTCAATCAGTAGATACTGAATTTCAGTAGATACTGAAATATTTCACTTAGGGGAGAGGTGCACATACATACCACCAGGTATTCATTTGAAAAGAGTGATCCATAATATAGCAGAAAAGGAAAAAGCACAAAATTAAGAAATCTGGGTTTCAAGTCCCCACTCTAGATTTGTATTACATGAATTTGCACAATTTATTTAACTCTGATCCTCTGATTCCTTATTTGAAAAATGAAAATTGATAAAACAGATAAAGATGGTAAAATACCTTTGGTAAACAGATAAACATGGTAAAATATCTGATGGTAAAACAGGTAGAATGAGTGACATAGCACATTTAAGGGGCCGGTATATAGCAGATAATACAACTGTAGTTATTATTAGCATAATACCCATAATATTGCCAAGAACAGTAAGGAAAACCATTGCTATGAGACAGAAAATCTATGTTCTAATGAGGATTTTGTTATGACTAACGGTGAGACCTTGGATAGCACCCTGGGCTCTATGTCTGGTTCGTACCTACCTCAACACTCTGCTGAGGCCAAAACATGATGCTATATGAGAATGTACTTTACATAAATGTAAGGATTGTTCCTACATACTTATAGCCATCCTTAAAACAGGAAGCAACACAAAAAACAACAAATATATACCCATTTCAGTTGTAGTCTTGCTACCCATTGGCAAAGGAGATAAGCAGTTCTGTGGAAGCCATCTTAAGATCAGGTCATCTTAAAGGTTCTCACAAAATTATTATTAACCATGTCCATTAAAAAAAAAACATATTTAGGGATGCCTGGGTGGCTCAGTCCGTTAAGTGTCTGCCTTTGGCTCAGGTCATGATCCCGGGATCCTTGGATCGAGTCCTTCATCGGGCTCCCTGCTCAGCATGGAGCCTGCTCTCCCTCTGCTGGTTGTTCTCCCTGCTTGGGCGCGTGCTCTCTCTCTCTCTCTCTCTCTCTCTGACAAAAGAAGAAATAAAATCTTAATTTAAAAATAAATAAATTAAATAAATAAATAAATAAATAAATAAATAAATAAATAAAACATATTTAAAAAGTAGTTGATACATTGTCATGGCACAAAATGCCAGTTATCAAAGAGAATACCATCAAAAGAAAGAATCCTTCTCTCTGGTCTCCTCCAGTCTCCTGGTTTACCTCCTTTGAAGCAACCAATGTAACCAATTCTTTGTGTATTTTCCAGAGACATTTTATATATTAGCCTGTATATACACATATGCACATACACACACATACATGTACACATACATCCATACATTGTGTTTACCCAAATAACAACACACTACATTCATTGTTATGCATATTCTTGAAAACTAACTGTACTTCCCATATGCAGTATATAGAGACCTGCCCCATTCTTTTTAATGGCTGCATGGTATTCCATAATATGGATATATCATAACTATTGTCTCTTAGCAGGATTTTAAGTTGTTTCCAACACACCATATTCTGGTGGATAGCCTTATATGTAAGTCATTTCACATGTGTGAGTACATTTAAGAATAAATACATAGAAGTTCAAAGGGTATCAGTATTTTACATTTTTAAAAGTATTGCTAATTGCACTCCATAGAGACTGTACCAAATTACATTCCCACCAGCAATGTTATGAAAGAGACTGTTTTCTATTTTCCAGTCAATGCAACATGTATTACTATATAATAGGTAAGACAAAAAATGATGTGTCATTATAGTTTTAATTACTATAGGTTGAATATCATTTTGTTTGAGAACTATTTGTATTTTCTTTATTATGAAATTGTTCTTTAATATCTTTTATGCATTTTCCTATTGGGTTGTTGGTTTTCTTACTGATTAGAATCTATTAGTCTTTGATGGCTTTATTCATTCTTAGGAAAGATTTCCTTACTTAAATTTTTAAAATCTCATATATTTTTCTAATTCTTATAATTCCCCCTTTTAACATCTAAATTTTAATTAATCTCTAGATTTATGTGTATATAACATATAAAATGGGAATCCAATTTTTTTCCAGATAATTTTCAAGGTAATCCAAAATGATTCCTCCAGAGTCCCTATTTTCACCTACTATATTAAACTATTTTATATAAACTATATTAACTATATTCCACCTATATCATTTACTAAATTCCTATATGCATTTGGGTATGTTTCTGGACTTCTTACTCTGTTTTATTTATCTGTTTTTCTAGCCATGCAGCAATACCACATTGTTTTAATTTTTGCAGTTTTAGAATATGTTCTGATATCTGATAGAGATAGTTCTCTCTCTCCCTCTTTTTTAATTTTCCTGGCCATTCTGACTTATTTTTTTCTCACATGATGCTTATAATCAATTTATCTAGTTAAATGATTGTTGGAGTTGCATAACATTTATGGATTAATTTGAGAAAAACTTTTTGAAGTTGACTTTTTCTACCCATGAAAAGACTATGATCTTTTCTAGTAGAGTTCCTTTCTGAATGAGGTAAACAAAAATCAATCTTTATGTGCCAGGGATGTCAGAATCCTAATACAAAGTTTTATTCAGAATCTACAGGCCCATTTATTTGATTGACACAAAACTTGGCTTTGCCTTAGATGCTTTGTTTCTATTTTTGCAGAAAAAGATACCCAATAATTTAAATAAAGCTTCTCTGAATGTCACATTTGCACAACAAGGGCAGAACGAAGACTAAATGAGTGACTCACATGTGGAATGCATCTTTTTAATAATTCATTGACCTCCAAATGTTCTAAAATTAGGGCATTTAGGTGTTCTTGCCCAACCCAAAACACAACTTAGTTCCATTCCTTCATCCCAGATACTGCATGATGCATCACCTAACAAGAAAACATCTGAAATTATCTCATTTGGAACCACTCAAAAAATAGACATTACCAGTTAACATTTGATAATTAGCTTTGAAAGACATCAAATGTCTTTGACAACTGATAATCTTGGAAATTTTTATTATTGAATATTCCCATTATATAATTGTCACGTTATCTGATGATTTAATAGTATAATTTACAATCAAGTGCCATCAACTCCCTAGACCAAGAAGGGGACACCCAACTGATCATTAACTGATTTTTTCAAGGTCATACTGAGAGTCCATTAAGAAGCTGAGATTATGGTTTGTTTCATTATTTTTCCCTCCCTACCCCCCACGACCCCCAACCCTGCCCCTCAAGTTCCTCATATCAGAGAGATCATATGATAATTGTCTTTCTCTGATTGAGGGTGGATGGGTTATGGACATTGGGGAGGGTTTGTGCTTTGGTGAATGCTGTGAAAGATGTAAGCCTGGTGATTCACAGACCTGTACCCCTTGGGCAAAGAATAAAAATAAAATTTAAAAAAATAAATAAATAAAAAATAAAGTGCACCGTAAAAAAAAGAAGAAGCTGAGATTAAAGGAAGGAACTATTTCATGATCACAAGAGTCAACCAGCTCAGCTAGTGTTGTTCCAATAAAATGTTGTTTCTGAAACACAGTCTGTTAGCTCTGGGCTTATTTTTAAACAGCTGTCTTTGTCCATTAACTGATTACTTCCCTCATACATAGTTCTTGGGTAGGCCGGTTAATGCTCAATAATTATTCAATTGTCACTACTAATGCACAATCTGGTGTAGCAGGGAGGAAAGGCTGGACATGGTTAGGGACAAAGAGTCCTCTATTCAGTCTGAAGCATGCCCCTGAATCTTATGCACTTGAACAAGTTACCAAAATAAGTGTTTCAGGTGATGTGGTCCATGGACTACCTGAACCAGGTGTTTGTTTAAAATGTGCATTCTTAAACCTCATCCCCAATATACTAAACTAGGAACTGTGGGGCTGGTCAAGTCATCTTCATTGTTAACAACATTCCCAGGAGACTCTGGTCCATGCAAATTGCCTCAACTTTATCTGTTCATCTATAAAATTGCATATGACCAATCTTCTTCATAGGGTGGTTTGGGAGTTTCAAATAATTATATATGCAAAGCACCTGGCACATAGAAGTAGCTCAACAACATTACTTTTCTTCATCTCCTCTTTTTCTCTTCTACCAAATAATAAGGAAAATGGAGATGAATATAGCATGCTATTTTTAAGTTTTTTGTTCTTTGCTAGGAATAGATGAAGACACTATCCTGCTCTTAGAACTAAATAAGTCTTAGTCATCTAAAACTCAAGCTGAAAATTTTTCATGAAGAGCATTTAATTGGTGTTATAGTTCTGAACTTACCAGATGGCCACATAATTTTGAAGTATCAGTAGGCAGCAGTCCTTTACAATGTATACTTCAGTTATCAATCTATTGCCTCTTAGCTCTAAATTTATACTTCATTGCCTGCTCTGGGAGAATGGTATGGGCCCCTGAAACAGTATTCCTCTACTAGATGCATGATATTAAACTTTGTCAGTAGAGGGCATTGGAGAGACATTATAAGAAGAAAGAATTTTGCTTCTTGGTTTTGGTGTGCTTGCTTGTCAGACTCTTGCAATGTGCATGTCTTCCCCAGCACCCAGCTCCTGTAGACTTCCCCGGTGCCCAGATATTGCAATGTGGGCAGGTTGGCCAGCACCAGATTCTTGCAGCAATTATAGATTCTCTAGTGTGTAGGTCCTGCAGTAGTCAGAAATGAACAGCTTCCTCCAACACCTTCTTCAGGCTGAGATGCTAGCTTCTACATCTAGCCATAGTGGGTTAACGGAAACCTGCTTTACCCTTGTACCTTAAGTAACCAAAAAAAAATGGGCAAAATATAAAAAACTATAGTCTTTAATCATCAGATAAACAGAATCCCAGGACAGCATTCTCTGAAAGAAGGGAGACAAATAGGGTGATTGTTAACCTTGATACTTGGAGTTTGCAAAGCCACAGAGCAGCAAGAAGGGGGAACTCAGACAGAGCCCAGTGGCATCCCTGAGTTGAGGACTCAAGTTTAATATTTGGATAGGCCAGTGTTGCTACACTTCTCAGGGTAGGGTGCTAGAGGAAAAAGAAGTGAACAGAGAACTTAGGAAATCTTTAAAAAATTCATCTTAAGTGCTTAACTAAGATTGATGTGTGCAGGCAGGGTAGTGTATGTGCTACCATACTAGGAGTGACAATACTGAAAAAGAGCAGGTGCCACAATCTCCAGAGACAGAAATTGTTTACTGAAGTAGAAAGACCTCTGAACACAGAGAGTGTTGAGTAGAGTCCTCAGCAAGGAATTGCCTTTATGAGTGCAGGGAAATGTAAAGTCCATTCTGGACCTGTTGTCTTAGTCAGCATGGGCTGGTAAAGCAAAATACCATAGAATCAGTGACTTAACCAACAGACATTTATTTCTCACAGTTCTGGAGGCTGAAAAATCCAAGACCAAGGTGCAACTGGTCAGGGGCTGGTGAGAATTCTTTAACTGACTTGATGATGGATGCCTTCTTACTATCCCCACGTGTGGAAAGCGAGCACTCTGGTGCTTCTTTCTCTTCTTAAAAGGACACTAATCCCATCCCAGGAGCCCCACCTGTATGACCTCATCTAAACCTACTTAGCACCCAAATCCTCCACCTTGAAGTACTATCTCGTGGGGGATGAGACTTCACTACCTGAATCTGGAGGGAACAGAAATTTTCAGTCCATAACACCTGCTTAGCAAAACTTAAAATTAAACCTCTCAAGAATCAGACAGTTTCCAAGCAAATGAACTGTACTCCAGAACAACAACAAAAGAACTTAAAAGAATAACTCACTCCCATCACCACCCCCCAAAAAACAAGTTTCAAAAAACATAAAATTCAAAATGTCTAGCATCCAATATAAAGCATTAGGATTTTTTTTCAATTTATTTTTTTTTTATTTTTATTCTTTGCCCAAGGGGTACAGGTCTGTGAATCATCAGGCTTACATCTTTCACAGCATTCACCAAAGCACAAACCCTCCCCAATGTCCATAACCCATCCACCCTATCCCTACCCTCCCACCCCCCAGTAACCCTCAGTTTGTTTTGTGAGATTAGGAGTCTCTTATGGTTTGTCTCCTTCCCCATCCCATCTTGTTTCATTATTTTTCCCTCCCTACCCCCCACGACCCCCAACCCTGCCCCTCCAGTTCCTCATNCATTAGGATTTCAAAGAAGCAGGAAAATATGGGCTGTAATCAGAAGAAAAATCAATCGGTAGAAACAGATCCAGAAATGACAAAGATTATGGAATTAGTAGATATTAGATACCTACTATATCTACTATAAATGCATTCCATATGTTCAAGGAGGCAAAGAAAACATGAGCATGATATGGAAAAAATTAAAGATGTAAAGGATACTCAAGTTGAACTTCTAGATATAAAAATTCACTAGATGGAAACAAAAGCAGATTACACACAGCAGAAGCAAATATTAGTTTATGCGATAGCAGCAGAAACTATCAATAATGAACACATGAAGAAAAAATACCAAACTAAACAAAATAATAATAATAAATGAACAGAGCTTCAGTGAGATATAAGACTATATCAACTAGTCTGACATATATGTAATTGAAATTCCAGTAGGACATTGTGGGGTGGGGGGAGGAGACAAGAAATGGCCTAAAAATTTCCAAACTTGATAGGAACTAACTAAAGCCCTACAGATATGAAAAGCTCAATAAACCCTGGGCAGAAGAAATGTGAAGAAATTTTAGGAGTACAGTTCATTTGTTTATATATATAAACATATATATTATGTATATAAAACAACACAATAATAAATGACTCAATTAAAGATAATTACCTAATTTTAAAATGGGCAAAGTATCTAAATTGATGTTTTTCCAAGGAAGATATACAAATGCCAGTAAGTACACACACACACATACAAAAAAATGCTCAGCATCATTAGCCACGGAGGAAATGCAAATAAGAAAACACAATAAGATACCACTTGGCACTCGCTATGGAGGCAGAATAAAAACTAATAAATAACCATACCCAGGATTGGTGAGAAACCCTCATACACTCCTGGTGGGAATGTAAGATGTCATGGCCACTTTGGAAAATAGACTACCCCAAACAGTTTGGCAGTACCTCAATCAGTTAAATATGGAATTACCAAGTGATAGAGCAATTCCACTCCTACATATATACCCAATATATTTTTTTTATTTTTTATTTAAATTCAATTTAATTAACATATACTGTATTAGATTCAGAAGTAGAATTTAGTAGTTCTTCAGTTGCATACAACACCTAGTGCTCATTACTTCAAGTGCCCTTCTTTTTTTTTTTCAAGTGCCCTTCTTAATGCCTATCACCCAATTATCCCATCCTCCCACCCACCACCCCTCCAGCAACCTTTAGTTTCTTTCCTATAGTTAAGAGTCTTTTATGGCTTGCCTCCATCTCTGTTTTCCTCTTATTATATTTTTCGTTCCCTTCCCCTATGTTCATCTGTTTTGTTTCTTAAATTCCACATATGAGTGAAATCATACAGTATTTGTCTTTCTCTGACTGACTTATTTCACTTAGCATAATACCTTCTAGTTCTGCCTATATCATTGCAAATGGCGAGATTTCATTCTTTTTGATAACTGAGTAATATTCCAGTGTGTGTGTGTGTGTGTGTGTGTGTGTGTACACAACTTCTTCTTTATCCATTCATCTGTCAGTGACATCTGTGTTCTTTCCATATTTTGACAATTGTGGACATTGCTGCTATAAACATTAGGGTGCATGTGCTCCTTCAAATGACTATATTTGTAACCTTTGGATAAATATCTAGTAGAGCAATTTCTGTGTTGTAGAGTAGATTTTTAACTTTTCTGAGAAACCTCCATACTGTTTTCCAGAGTGGCTGTACCAGCTTGCATTCTTACCAACAGTGTAAGACAGTTTCCCTTTCTCCACATCTTTGCCAACATGTTATTTCTTGAGTTGTTAATTTTAGCCGTTCTGACTAGTGTGAGATGGTATCTCATTGTGGTTTTGATTTGTGTTTCCCTGTTGCCAAGTGATGTTGAGAATTTTTCATGTATCTGTTGGCCATTTGTATGTCTTCTTTGGAGAAATGTCTGTTCATGTCTTTTGCCCATTTCTTGACTGGATTATTTGTTTGGATGTTGAGTTTGATAAGTCCTTTATAGATTTTGAATATTAGTCCTTTATCTGATAAGACATTTACAAGTATCTTCTCCCATTCTGTAGGCTGCCTTTTAGTTTTGTTGACTGTTTCCTTTGCTGTGCAGAAGGAAAAACATTTCTAAAGTGAAGGTCCCTGTGTTTTGTGGAGATACAAGCTTCCATATAAGAAATACAATCCCAGGAGGGCACATGATGTCCCAGAAGGAATGTGTTGTTTACAATTGTTGAGGCCCCAAAATGAGTCCCATAACAGAGACACAAGTTGACAGTGTCTCTAATATGGCCTTCTAGTTGGCTGTTGGACTTTCAAGTTCCCAGCTCAGTTTGAATAGTTGAGTCTAGTCCTTGATTCTAGGGGCACAGCCTAACAGGAGACAGTATAACCTGCCCCATTTGTACATACCACTAACCAAGTGGCATCCAACATCCCATAGAATGGCTAATATTTGTGAATTGGGGTTCACAGGTTTTCTAGGTGAGAGGCTTAGGAACTAGATTCATCCCCTGTTGTTTTCAAAAGACTTCTTGGTAACATTAAAGTGAGTAGATGTCAGAGGTCAGAGCTCCCTGGAGAGGGATGGCAGACCCAGTGGTCAGTTAAATATAATATGCTTCCAATTGTTTAGAAGAGCCATACCGGTGGGAAAGCCCCAAAGGGTAATTCTGAAAGACAAAGGTCATTAATGTCCTCATCCACTATACACTCTGGAATCAAAGATGTTTCCTTCCTAGGTGTCAGAATTGTTCTCCCTTTACCATAATGAACTTGGAATTTCCCTTTCCAGTAGGTATAACTTCATCTTTTATACAACCGTTCCCTACTTGCACCCAGACCTTTCATCCAGAAAGGTCAGATGCAAAAAGCACAAAGGTGTTTCATAAAACTTACAAAGATCTAGTATGTCCCCCACATGGGCCACTGTACAGGGACTCCATGAACAGTATACTGAACCAAATGGTCATTATCCTTATCCTGGATATCCTGGACAATAAGGATATCCTTACAGTCATTATCTTTATCGTCTAGGATCATGGCAATCCCACTAGAGAATCCAGGTGACCAAACCAGAAATAAATTTAATTCCCAGGCCCCTTTTGGCTTAATGCACCAACAAGTCCAGTCTGAAATTGCTATTAGGGGAAAGAAAGAATCACACCTAGGAATAGTCAGAGTAGAATCCCAAATATTCCTGTTGACCTAATTAATCTTTCCCATTCATCCTGATCATTACTTAGGAAGCACAAAGAAATAGTCCCTTTCTAAGGCAGTTGCATTATCAGGTATGTAGATCAAGAGGACTTCTGCATAAGTGACTTAGACCTCTTGACCAGCAGCTTAGATTTCTTTCCATAGTTCATGAAGGGTGTCTTTAATCTGACAGTCTGTCATTTTCCAAGTAGCAGGCTAGATGCCTAGGTCTGGCAACAGCCAAAGAGTCAGTAGATAGCCAATGTTCATCAGGGAACACATTGGCCAGAGATATGACAACAACATGTACAATCCAGAAGTGTAGAAGATTAGCCCCCATGAGGCTCACCTTGAACAAGTGGATACAGGATCATGTAGACAATTCCCTCTTCCCCTTCTAGATGGGTTGCCCTGCAACATAATCGTATGGCTTCTTAGAGGACAGCCACATGAGATGGACCAACCAGCCACACAGAGCTGTGGCCAGCTCACTGAGGGGTCTTCTACTGACCCTCCCTTCTTTCTACCTCCTGCCCCTACTACCTCACTCTTGATCTGTGATTGTTTACTCCTCAATAAAGTAGTAGCACAAAGAGGGAAATGAAAGCAAGGGCGAATAAGAACAAATTCCAGTTAGGAATTTTGTATTCTGCATTATGTCATTCTACAAAATTCACCATTTACAACCTGGTGATTAGCAGTATTAGAGAAGGTTGTTATGTTGCAATTTTTGTGATAAGCTACTTGGGGGGTGGTAATTTAAAAGAAAAATCTAATTGAAAACATTAAAGTTTTCTCTTTGCTAACAACATTTTATATTGCCAATCTATAAGACACTATCATCTACTTGTTGTCCACATATCCTAATTGCAGGACAGGTAGGTAGGAGGAAATAAACAACCTCCTGAGCACTGGCCTTGCAAAACCAAACTTATAAAACAATGGCAAATGTTACATTTTGTGACAGAGAAGGACAATAATTGGATTTAAAATAAACAAAACTAAAGAAAACCAACTGAAAATCATCATCTTTTTTTTTTACTTTGAATCAAACCTATAATTCATTAGCATACTACTTCCCTCTTCCCATCTGGAAACCAGAAATATTGATGATATATATCATGTAACAGCATCCAAGAAAATCATTTAAGAAATATAAATTTGAAAATGTGCAAAAATTTGTGTTTTATTTGTGTTTTTTGTATGATTGGGGTATTTTCCCCTTTTGGAGGAATTATGATTTAGAAAATTTTTCCAGCACTGACTCTGAACTCAACGTATTCTGGGGTGTTTTAGAATTTATGTCCACTCTGCATTTTTCAGTCCCACTATTTCTTTGTAAGGTATCCCAGTGGGAAGGAACCAGAAAACCATTTCTTTTTTTCTTCCCCAAGAATCTTAAAACTCGCATTAAAAAGATGAAATGACCAACAATGGCTCCCAAGGGGAATCTGAGAAACAGAGAAGATTCATGAAGGCTTCTTAATGCACACATTTCTCTCTATATATTCACAACCCACATGAATGTCAGAACCCACAGGTGGGAGGATGCAGGGGCCTGAACTTTGCTCACACATTTATTTATTTATTTATTTATTTATTTATTTATTTATTTATTTATTTATTTAATTTTTAGAGGTGGAAAAGAGACAGAGGAAGAGAGAGAGAGAATCTTAAGCAGGCTCTATGCCCAGCATGGAGCCCAATGGGGACCTCAATATCATAACCCTGAGATCATGACCTGAGCCAAAATCAAGAGTCAGCCACTTAACCAACTGAGACACTCAGGCACACCAACTTTTCTCACACTTTTAAGGAGATAGCTAATGGTTTAGACACTGTCCCCCTCACATGGTGCACAGCCCATGGCCCAGTAGAACACACTATCCATTTCTTCCTACTTCAACACCTTCCACTTCTGTTTCGAAGGACTTGAACTACATGAAGTCTATACCAAAGGTTTTCCATGCACTAGCCATTTAACTTACTATCGATGAAATGTGATCCAAGTCAACGTAGGCTGAATGTCAGGGACAGGGCAGAAAATATCCCATCACTCTTTCCCTGGGTGATATCCTACCTAAGAGCTTGCCCTTATAGGGAAAATGATCAGCTTGGACATGTCATGCAATTGAATGCACCCTGTGGACACCCCAGTCAATAAATACTTGTTCTGCCTTAATCAAGCATGCAATGGTCTGAATGTTTATGTGCCCCTAGAGAACATATGTTGATGTTCTAACCCCCAATGTAATGGTATTAGGAGGTGAGGTCTTTGGGAGGTAATTAGGTCCTGAGGGTGGAGCTCTCATGAACATTAATGCTCTTGTCAGAAATGTTCCAGAGATATCTCTTGCCCTTCTGCCATGTAGGGACATAATGAGAAGTCTGCAGCCCAGAAGAGGGCTCTCACCCTGCTGGCACCATGATCTCAGACTTTCAGGCTCCAGAGCTGTGAACAATAAATTTCTGTGTTTATAAACCACCCAGTCATGGCATTTTGTTATAACAGCCCAAATGGTAAGAGTTAATGTATAAGGGGCAGGACAGAAGAAAGAGAAACACGTGGATAAGGGAGCATTCATAAGTAGAGCAGCAGATTGCAAACCAATCATACTTGCTCTCTTGTAACCATGTAAATTCCTTGCTGAAGACCATGGGAGCAAAGAAAAGAGAGAGAAAAGCCAAGAAGGGAATGCTGTATCTGGGAAAAGAGACAAAGGCAAGCAGGATTCCAGGTTAATCAGACTAGTTTATGCCATGGGTCAGTGGCTGAGAAACATAAGACTCCAATTTTTCTTTTGAGAAAAAAAAGTTTCCATATAGTTTAACCTTTTGTTTAAGTATGTTATACAACAGATGAATGGCTAAAGAAGATGTGGTATATATATACAATGGAATACTATGCAGCCATCAAAAGAAACAAAATCTTGCTGTTTGCAATGACGTGGATGGAACTAGAGGGTATTATGCTAAGCGAAGTAAGTCAATCAGAGAAAGACAATTATCATATGATCTTCTAATTGAGGAATTAGAGGGGCAGGGCGGGGGGTCATGGGGGATAGGGAGGGGAAAAAATGAAACAAGATGGGATTGGGAAGGAGACAAACCATAAGAGACTCTTAATCTCATGAAACAAACTGAGGGTTACTGGGGTGTGGGAGGGCAGGGATAGGATGGATGGGTTATGGACATTGGGGAGGGTTTGTGCTATGGTGAGTGCTGTGAAAGGTGTAAGCCTGATGATTCACAGACCTGTACCTCTGGGGCAAATAATAATAATAATAAAATTTTTTAAAAGCATGTTATATAAATTTAAAAACGCACCTAAGACACCGCCTCATTATGAAAAGCTGCTGATGGAACAGATTGAGGAAGTGGGAACAGCATTCGTCAATCTCAGTGTCTGGGGTTTGGAATTAGCCATCACAGACACAGGGGCACTAGTCCTTTGTATACGGCGCAAAGTACCTGTTCTCTTTCTCAGTGTTGGGTCTTGATCTCAGCATTTTACAGGCCTTTCTTAAAGAGAAAAATCAGTGGTTAAGGTCGTCTGTCAGAGGGCTGGCTATTTTCGGTGCTATTGTTATGACAACTCTGGCTTCCAAAAGAATTATTAAGAAAAAAATGCCACCTCTTTGAAATCTACATCAAGTTGTTAAGGCAACAAACCCAAGATTAAATCTGGCAACGTTTGCTCCACCACCCCCTTCCTCTACCCTATTGTCTAGTCCACATGTCCTTGCTGTTAGTGCCAGCTACAGACATCGCTACATCTCTGCCACCTCATCCCAGCAATCAAAGACCAGCGTGGATTTGAAAACTGGGATTGCCATGTGGGATTTGCCGTGTGTATCTATTACATTAGTACATCTGTGAGCCTGTGTGTGATTCTGGAAATAGTTCATCACATTTCCCCCTAAGTTCTGTTTGTCACATTTAACCAAAGAGGTAGCCATCCCTTATCCAGATGATGAAAGGACATCCAGAAAACTTCAGTGACACTTGGTGGATTTCTGCAAAGATTGGAAGAAAGACAGCACTTCCCACAGCCTAGAGGTGGTGAATTATAAGGCGTGTGTAGAGTTAGCTGGTACATACATAAAGTATGGGTAGGAGAAGAGGGGGAAATAAGGCTTGGGAAATAGTGAGGACATTTGGAAATCTCCAAGGGCCAACTTTGTGAGCAGGGGCATGAGTGACATGCAACGTGAAGCTTTACTAGGAATGACACAGCCACAGTGTGAGAAGGGACAGGGACAGGCTTGAGGCATCGACAGCCAGTGACCAATCATATCAGCAGCTGAGGAAAAATCCTAATGAAGGAGAAAGCTAGGATTCTGACTACGAGGACGGGAAAGAGAGAGCAGAAGGGGGAATGTCACCAGTGGTGGGAGGATTTGCAGAGGCCTGAAAACCAGTCATGAAACTAGAGGTGGTGGAAGAGGAGTTGGGAAGGAAGGGAGCCCGGAAAGGAAGCATGGGGGACAGAGTAAGTCTAGAGGGAAAAGCTGTTTGGGGTGGCAGATAATATGTTCTGACTTGAGGAATGTCCAGCAGGCAATGAGAAATTCAGATGTAAGACAATTAAAAACCGTAAGGGCCAGAGATTCCATCTACATGATTCCCCAGTGAAAAGATAAACTGGGAGAAAACAGCAGAGAACTAAGGATGAAATTCCGCCATAACACTACTTTTCTAACCAGTGCATTTGTGAATCTGGCCCTGGCAGGCCCTAACCCAGGGAGCCTGTGTGGATGAAGACAGCTCATTCAAGACCTTGTGTGGTCTCCTGAATCCCAACAGTCAATGGGTGGGCTGTAGATATTCTCCCCTCCCTGGACATCTGAGCTAATAGGTCCTGGGGAAAAGCCTTGAATTTCACACACTTTGTGACCCAGTTTCTATCTGGCTGACAGAAGTTCTTCTCAGGCTGAATGACAGGTCTGAAAACTTCTTAGTAGAATGAGTGGTGAGTTATGTGAGCATACTTTCACATTCATTGAACTCCCTTCTGTTGGGCTTCCACAAAGGAACTTTTGTTTTAAGTACTACATTTTACTTCTCTAGTAGGGACTCAGCTGGGTGGAGGAACACTGCTGACTTGAGAGATTTTCTGCGGTGGACCTAAGGGGTGGGGTTGGTCTTGCAGGTGGTGATGGAAGAGACCTCAGGAAACTGTGTGTGCAGTTAATGCTTCTGCCAGAGCCCTCTGCCTTACCTACACCACCGGCTTCCAAATCTGGGTGAATCACATTGGAGGACCCTTTGGTTGTACAGATGACTTAGTCCAACCAGATCAACTCAACAAGAACCTCAGGAAATAGAGCTCAGGAACCTGATTTTCAACAATCTTACTAGGTATCTGGAACAGCTTACTCAGGACCCTTTCTTCAGGAATCACTGCCTTAGGGCATTCCATCCTTGTTCTGTAAGAAACACCATGTGATTTTCAACTGTTGCAAGAATTTTCCTGGCAAGGCCTGTAAAGAATGGGGGTGATGGCTTGCTGATTGGAAAAAAAAATGTTCTAAAATTGTCATTTGTTTTCACTGTGATATTTATTTGTAATATCACATCACATAAAAACTTCACATAAAATGGGTGTCTTAGCAGAAGAATTTTGGATCAAAAATGACTGAGAAACTTCACAGCCTGGGATGATGCTACACTTCAGTTCTGCAAAATTGATCTTATCAGTTTTACCAGCGTGCCACCTCTCTGAAACTAAGTCCTTAAGTGTTTAAGCTCTAGACAAGTGCAGGCTCTGGTGTCATGAGCTCCCCTTGGAGGGACATGGGGGTCCCTCCATTAATTAAGAAGAGCACACAGCATCCAGGTCAGAATCTTAGACTCCCCAATGCTGCCTGGCATTGAAGGGGCTCCTCCTTTTCCTTCACACCCTCTCCAAAACCTGGGGAGCCAGGATGTACATTTCCCAGGGAATAGTAGAAAAACATCTACATCACAGAGAGACCAGCTCAGGAAGCAATTTTTTATTCTTATCTCCACTGAACAAATCAAACATCAAAATCCATAAAGCTGAGAGCCAACCTCAGGCACACCACCTAAACAGATTTCTTTTCTAGCCCCCAGCCCTCTTCTTTTAAAAATCTTGAGAGACACAGAGTGAGTAATTTGGGCAGCAAATGGGAAATCTGCTCTCAGCTCTCCAACCCCTCTAAATCTGTCTTCTCATCTCTAAAGGGGAACTAGTGATCCTACCCACTCTGCAGAGAGGGTTCGGAAGGTCAGAAGCATTCACAGAGTCATGGCAAGAACCAGAGCAAGGAACAGGAAACCTGCAGCAGCTATACCATGTAGCAGTGCTTCAGAATATAAGCCCATCTTCCCACCTCTGATGGTTTCCCTTCACATCCATGTTGGGTTCAGGTAGAGCTGCTTGCTGCTTTTCTTCCCCCAGATCCCTGAGAAATCTCATGCACCCAGATTATCAACAAAATTCAGTAGAGCTCAAATCGCTCTCCCTAGTCTAGCTTTTTGGTTTTTAGGATTGGATTTGTGGCTGTAGCTTCCTACCTTCTCTCTCAGTAAAGGAAGCACAGATTCAACATTTGAGTATTAGATGCAAAATTTTTGGGGTTCCAGACAGGGGCAATTTCCTAGTGAGCCCCTGGCCCAGGGCCATTCCTGCTGAGTCTGCACTATGTGACACTTTATGTGTTTCAAAGTCCCTCATCCTACCTACTGGCCTAGTCTCTGGTGGCCACCAGCTCCATTCTGTGCATTATACTGCAACCAGCTCTGCCTCTGCCCAACCAGAAACACCTCTTTCTGCCACATATGGGACACAGTGGGAGGAAGGTCTGTCAGCAGGTCAATTTCCAAGAGACTCCAGCTCTTGACCTCCAAATGTGACCTCTTTGGGACCCATAGTTTTTTCTGCCCCATGTTGAGATTCTGCCTGTATCACTCCCGACCTGCCCATCTCTAAGTCTCAAATGGCTTGTGGGTCCCCTGACATTCCCTTTGACTTCGACACGAATTGTCAGCTCTGTGAAATTCTTACCACAAGCAGAAGACCAGCCTCATTCTTTTATTTGCCTTTTCTTCTTCCACAATGACCTCAAATCTCTTTTTTAAAAATTTGACAAATACTTATGGAACAGCCTTTGTGCTAGGGACTGGTGATTATTTCTTCATTACACCACACGTTTACGCACCTGATATTGAGTGCAGTCATTCAATAACACATATGGAGAACTTACTATGTATTTGGGCACTAAGTGTATAATGATAGGCAAGATGGGCATAGCTCTTCAGCTACCTTCTACCCAGGGAAGAAGACAGCAAAAACAGAAACAGGATGAATACATAAAATGATTGCAAGTTTTAGATTTTTTTAAGATTTATTTATTTATTTGAGAGAGAGAGAGAGAGAGAGAGAGAGAGAGAGAGAGAGAGAGAGAGAGAGAGAGAAAGCCAGCATGGGGGCAGGGGAGGGGCAGAGGAAGAGGAAGAGAGATAATCTTGAGCAGGTTCTCCACTGAGCATGGAGTCCCATACAGGGCTTGATTCCATGACCCTGAGATCATGACCTGTCCTGAAACCAAAAGTCAGACATTCACCCAACAGAGCCATTCAGGGACCCCACAAAATGATTGCAAGTTTTAGAATGGCTGTGCAAGGAACCAAAGGGCTGTAGTAGAATTATCAGGAAGGAAGGCCACCTACTTTAATACGGTACCCAAGGGAGACTTCTTCGATAAGGTGACATGAAAGTTGAAACCCAATGATTAAAAGGAACCAGCCAGATAGAATGGGGTAAGTGCATTGCAGGCAGAGGAAATAGCACAAGCCAAGGACCTAAGACAGGAAAGACTTTGACCTAATTAGGGAACTGAGAAAAGACCAACCCTGTTGGATGTCAAGGAGAGGAAGTGGGTGAGTGGACTGGTGAAATATTTTGAAAGATGACTATAAACTTTCCATGTGGAGATATACTATGCAGGCCACCAAGGAGGGTTTGAGATTATTTCACTAGTGAAATTTATAGTTAGTCCCAAGGGGTTCTAGGACTCTTCTTGAAAACGAACTTTTGGCACGTTTTTCTGGCATATGAGCATTCCTAATGTGAGGTTGCATTCCGGCATCCACCACACATTTTTGAGAGTTACTCTGTGCCAAACACCCAGTAGTCATATTAGATTAGAGCCCTCCCCACCCCACAGCAATCTACACACATATTTACTGGCCCATGTACATGCATTTTATTTCTCTGTTATTCTAAATTAGATTCATACTACACACAACACTTTACAATTTAGTTTTTTCATTAGCAATATACTGTGGGCTTTTCTACGGGCTTTCCCTCAGCTTTGCTCAGTATGTATGCTTCACCCATACATCGCCATCATCCTCAGCTCCTCCCTTCCCCAAATATACACCAAGGAGAGACCTGGACATGACATTACAAGTGTACCTTTTAAAAAGGCATAGTATAGAACTGTTGACTAAACCTTTTTTTTTCCTTAATAGAACAAGCACACATAGTAGTAGATCAGTGGTCTCTGTGGGGTAACTCCTGGGTTTACTTCATATACCTTCTTCAGAGTAATTACCTTCATGCCATAAAATATGATGGAGTGGCAGGAAATAGGGAGAGATTCTAGGAGATGTGAAGGATTCCCAACCACAAGCTCCATAAATCATCAAAGGAGGCAGTTGGACATGGTAGAAAGAACACAGATTTTGGAGCCAGTCGTCCTGGGTTCAGATTCTAATTACTCTGCTGATTTTTCTCAGGGAACTATTTGAACTTCACTGTCTGTTTCCTCATCTACAAAAAGGGACAGTAGTCCACCGTGGAACATCCTTCATTCTTAAAAAAGAAGGAACTCTTTTTGCGTGCCACAACATGATGAATCTTGACAATGTTTGCTAAGGGGAATAAGTCAGTCACAAAATCCATATATGATTCTACTTGCAGGACGTCCCTAGAGTCATCAACTTCACAGAGATAGAAAGTAAAAGGTGGTTTCCAGGGGCTGGAGGGAGGAGAGAATGGGGAGTTGTCTAATGGGTACAGAGAGTCAGTTTTGCAATATGGTAAGGGTTCTGGAGATGGATGGAGATAAGAGTTGCACAATGATGTAAATATAATTAACATTACTGAACTGTACACTTAAAAATGGTTGAGGCGGTAAATTTTATGTTATATGTTTTTATCCCAATTTTTTTAAATGAATGAAGAAAAGGGATAGTAATACCTACCTCATGGGGTTAGTAAAAGAAGAATAAAATCACATAAAACATTTAACACAGTGCAGTTCCTTCTTTCCCCACTAAACACACACACACACACACACAAACACACACACAGAGACATGTGCACGTGCACACACACACACACACACACACACACACACACACTCCTTCTGCTCAGCTGTTTTCTCAGACTCCCCTGCCAAGTTTCCTTATAGCATAGACACCAACAGTAAGAACAAGTCATGTTCAATGACTTCTGTCCTCAGGAGTCTCCTCAGGCTGCATTCTGGAAGATTCTCCCATCTCCTGTCTTTCTTTACATGAGTTCTCATTCCAAGGCATTTCAAGACATTCTGAGAATAATGGTTAACTTGAGAACATCTGCTCTTCAGTTTCTGGAAACAATTTATTCCTCTAGTCAGACCCAGGGTTTTGAAAGACCAAACTGACAAAACATTCATGAAGGCAACATGTAGTTAGAAGGCCTCTATTATGCATGAACCTCTCTGCAGCTGGAAACATAAGATCCCTTGCTTTTTCCTACTCTAAACAAGAAGTGGGTTCCTAAATTGTTCAAGAAGTGTGAAAAAGTGCATTGCCTCTCATCCCAATCAGTTGGTGGATGCCCTTTGGAACCACTCTGATTCCTTCACAACCCCATCCCTCCCTTCTCTTTCTGCATGAATGTACCCTAGGATCTGACAGGATGTGGCCTTTCATGTAATGCTTTGATTGCATTTCTTTCTCTTGTCTCATTTTCGAAACTTCTGCAATCTAAGCCAATAATTAACATACTTCTATAATGACAAAGTATTTTTAAATGACTGTGTATGCTCTTAAATAAGTTCATAGACTCAGGAAGAAATCAATAATAAGTTTCTTGGTATGAGGCAGATAAAAGTGAGTGGGTTTTTTTTGAAGGAATGACTAGATCTATTACTTGCAGAATCCTAAAATTTAGACATGTTGGGGATTATTGACTCTGAGCTGTATATAATGACACCTAATAATGTCTACTATTTCTATAATAAGTCCTTTAAACTTCATAAAGTGTTTTTGGATACATTAGCATATTTAATTCTTAAAACAAATTAGAGAAGTAATACAGACTCAGAGTTTCAGATGTTTTCCAAGCCACCCACCTAGTACAGGTCAGAGGTCCGTCTCTGAAATACCCACCTTCAAGTCTTTCCTACTGTTTTCATTTCATCACTAGGAGAGAGAGAATGGATCAGACGACAGCTGAAGACTCAGGAAAATGTAGGGACGGTTGCCTGGACTGGGCATAGAATTAGAATTGAACTAGCAAAGAGAAGCCAAGCTTCCCCAATGCATGGAAAGATTTGCTGGGCCACAAACAGGAGGAATTCAGGGAACAGGACATGCGAACCTCTCAGAGCCTCACAATGGCAGCAAAGTCTTGGTGGGACCCACAACCAGATAATGTGTAACCACTAAAAGTTTAGTCCTGACAAGAAAGACTGTGTCCCCAGGTCCGGTGTCAGAGGAAACATCCCAAAGTCCTCAAGGAAAGCACTGCTTTGTTTCATTAGATTGCAGTTTTATCTTCCTGAGCACATTCCAGGATATCAAAGGAATTGGAGACCCTACACAACAGTAGAGACCAATACAAAGGTTACAGAAAGAATGAGAAACTCCAACTTGTTCTAACTCCAAAACATAAAATTCAATTATACTCCCTCAGCATCCACAGAAGTGCGCTGAGAAACCTCCTGTTCTTTGGGGCAGTTGCTGGTGCCACATGGGGTCACTCTTGTGAGGCAGAGTATTTGCTTTCATTGCACTATTCCCTCACTCCTAGGGTCTGTGGTGCACTAAACACATGAGTACATGCTGTCACTAAAACCCGTGCAGGCCCTGTCCCTGGCCGTGAGAAAACACCACCATCAGCACTGCTTCCCAGTGTTGGGAGGAAGAGAAGAAAGGACTCTCTTTTCTCTCTCTCTCCACTCTGTCACACTGACAAGCTCATCAGGGTATCGTTCTCCAGTCACATGCTTCTTTGATGACACAATTACACAAATGCATACACTTTCTCCAAGACCCACCCACCCGTCCCCCAACCTCTGTGTTCCCAGATACTCAGTAGCTGAGTATTTCTAATACTTAATGCTAATTACTTCTTGCCTCAGGATAAATATTCCTCTTTGAGAAAACTCTGTATTATAACAGGTTTCATCCTGCCTTCAATGGTAAGTGGCCCTTTTACATCAGAGAAAACTATCACAACTAAAAGGATGGAGTGTGGTTTGAGGACAGACTATTAAGAATGAGTTGACTGGATTAAAGCAAAAGGATGCCCTGAGTATAAAAAAAAAGTAAAAAATAAAAAAATAATAATAATAAAAAAAGCTGACTTCTCTTCCCAGAACAATTCATGAGAATCACAAGGTACCTGACTATTGCCTAGAATGATGGAGTGGAAAGTTAAACAAAACCCTCAGGTATCCCCCATAAGGTACACACTGCAGAAAAGGCATGTAAAGATGTGGTTTGGTTTTCTCCCCCCACCCTTTTTTTTTAAGTTCCAAGAATCACAGCTTCTGCAAGTGAGTTTGAACATATTAACATAAATCTCCCTTTCATGCTCCTAGAGAAGTCTGTCCTGTGGAACTATAAGAGAGAAGAGTGAGCACCTTAGTTTGTGCTCCCCAGAAAGAGATCCTGAGATGAGGATTTGCTAGCAAACAACTTTCTAAGGAAAAGCTCCTAGGGGAAGCCAGTAGTGGAGTGGGAGGAACAGGACAGTGAAGGAAAGAGGCCAAGCCAGAAGGCAGATAGAGGCAGAGCTGTGCAGAAGGAGACTTAGCCTGAGTCTGCAGGGAGCTTAGGAATGCAAGATGCATAAGGTGCGTTCTGCAAGACAAGGGGCTGGAGCTTTCATACTTCTGTAGCCATCATCCAGTGGATAAGGAGCACCAATTCCCATGGCACTTCCTGCTTCCACACTGTGCAGGCCAGGAGTGCTCCAGTGCCGAGGCTGTAGAAAAGGAAAGAACTCCAAAACCCGTGGGCACACAACCATGGCATAAAGGAAAGATCAAGTTGTCTGAGCAAAGCATTGACATTGTCAGCTATAAGGAACAAGAACTGCAATTAGAGAGACTCAAATTCCTCATGTACAGAATGAGGTCATATAAATGCCCTGCACCCCTGGTGCCTTATCTGTAAATTGGGGAATGTAGTAACACCTGCCTCAATGGGTTATTGTAAGGATTGGGCAATTCAGGAGGAACACATATTAAACACGGAAATATCAGCTGCTACAATTATTTATAAGCAAGTATAACAGCAATTCCACCTGGGCCTGTCACTCTGATTATTTTGCCAAAAGAAATGTGGTGACCCCCCCATACACCTAAATATCTCAGAGATCTCTTGTCTCTCAGTAATTTGGAGCATGCTTTTTGGGTTACGTGGAAATTATAGGTCTTTGCAAGGCAAGAAGAACTTGGACAACAACTATGAGGAATTTTAAAACACCTTCAAACGCATGAACTCACATATTTGAATGGAACACAAAACATTTTTTTAAAGATTTTATTTATTTATTTGACACTGAGAGAGATCACAAGTAGGCAGAGAGGCAGGCAGAGAGAGAGGAGGAAGCAGGCTTCCTGCTGAGCAGAGAGCCCGATGTGGGCCTTGATCTCAGGACCCTGAGATCATGACCTGAGCTGAAGGCAGAGGCTTTAACCCACTGAGCCATCCAGGTGCCCAAAACATTTTTTTTTAGATATAATTCAACCTTGTGTTTATATGGTGTTTTCTGCCCTATTCATTTCTTAAACAGAATTATGAAGAGAGCTTTTAATGCAACTGGTTATCAACATCAACTTACTATTAGGTTAGCCCCTAATAAGTCAGGAGCCATGAGGGAGCTGTTTTTACAACATCCAAGTAGCACAAAATGTGATTTTTTTTCTCTCTGGAGAAGACTTTTGAGAATTAGAAGGAATTAGTCATATTTTCCAATGTGGGGATTTTAACAGTTGTGAAATTATGACGGAGCCCTGACTCAACAATTCCAATATTGCAATATGTCACCTAGCTGTCTTGTTACTGAAAATTACATGATTTAGAATACAGTAACTTTAAAAAGAACCCAGCTGAGGTTGGAAAGAAAAAGGGAGATATGCAGACAAAGCAAGGGAAAAGTAGAAAATTGGTGAACATTTATAGAGCTAAGTTTAACAATTCTGGGCTCATTTAATACATTTCTGTCTTAAATAGCACACTGAAAAGGCATGTTTATCCTCTCAATGAGTTATATGTTAGAAACGCACTCATTAAACAGTGTTTTTTTAAGTACAATACTGAATCTAAACTGTATTTAATATGTTGCTAAATATTCAAATGAGTCACCCCTTTATACTCCCTTTTGGAGGGTTCAAAAGATGAATAGACTTTCCCTGGACAAAGAGGATTAAGCCAATTCAAGACAATCCTTGTGCTGTATTTTTCTAGCCTCTTCATTAGGTTACTCCTCATTAACCACCCTAAATGAGCTACAAATAATGATCAGGTCTGTCCTTTCTATATGAAAATCAGCCTATTAGTAAGCTTCTGACTCTTGAGGTGTTTCCAGGAGTGGTGAAGGGTTTGAACTTTCTCAAGCACACTCTCTAGGTTTCCCTTGTGTTCAATAGCATACATTTGCAAGGTGGTTGACCAGGGTTAGGATGCTGAAAGACTCAGAAAGAGGTGGTTCTAATGAGCTTGGTCTCATTAACATAGTGTGATAATTAGGTAACCTCGCTGAACAAATGCAACATTGGGCAAGTTTGAAGAGATATAAATAGCTCCAGGAATCTTAAATATAAAGCTAGAAGTGGTAGTATCCCTTAAAGAACTAAACAAATCACTGAAGAGGAAAAGCACTAGCATTTATGGTCAGATACTATAAAGAAAAGAGGGTAAGTGTTATGGTTAAGAAATGATTGTCACCTACAACTAACTGAATTCCAAAATATACTCATGTCCTCTTTACGGTTTTTGCTTCTATTGTGATAATACAAATTGAACACATTGAGAGATCCCAGGCTTATTCCAGAAAATTAGGAAAGATCATCTAATTTAACCCAAAGAAGTTTGCTCCAATATGTTGACTTCAGAAACTACTCACTCTTTATACACTTTCAACGAAGAGTTCTTTGTCTCGTTTCTCAAAGAGTTTATTTTAACAAAACAATTCTCCCCAAACTGATCTATAAATCAAATGCAATTCCAATCAAAATTCCAGTAGGACTTTGTGTGACCTTGACAAATTTATTCAAAAAGGTATCAGGAAGAACAAAGCAAGGAACATTGCCCAGCCAGAAATTAAGTTACCTCAAAAATGAAGTAATTAAAAAGAAAAAAACCTGGAGAGAGGGGGTGGTATTGGCATCAGAAAATACAAACAGATCAATGGAATGGAATAGGAAGCCCAGAAACAAATCCAAGTAAATGTGGGAATTTATTCTATGGTAGAGATATATGGAAAGCATTATAAATCTGTGAGCAAAGGATGGAATTTTTAAGTGGCTGATATTGGGGAAACTGGCTCACTATGAATAAACATGTCTACCTAATGACATACAAAAATATAGATCTAAGTTGATTAAAAACTAGATGTAAAAATTAAAATGGTAAAGCAAATATAAAAAGTATTTTTTAATATTGTGACATTAAGATGTGTGGAAGAAGTTTTTACACTCCAAAAACATAGGGTGAAAAAGACATTGACTACAACAAAAATTATGATTTCTATTCAATAGAATACCACAAAGTTAATATATAGGTGAATGAAGAGATACATAGCACCTAAAATGTATTGGGGTTAATGTCAATAGTATAGAAGGAACTCCTACAAATTAATAAGATCAATATAGGAAACCATTTTAAAATGCACAATGGATATGAATAAATAATTCACAGAAGGAAGAAACCCAACTAACTAATAAATATGTGAAGAAATATTCAACTTCACTCACCAATAATCAGAGATCTATCTATTAAAATAACTTTATACTCATTATGTTGGCAAAATATGAATGTTGGTAAATACCAAGTGTTACTGACAATGTTGGTGTATGGGAAACTCATGCATGTGAGACAATATTGGTTATGGTATACTAGGTAATTGTCTAAGTACACTCATTACCTCTCCATCACTTCCATAGAAGGGATATATTTCTCCTCCTCAGTGGACTTGGCCATGTGACTCAACATAGCTTACAGCAGGCCCTTCATTATTCCTGGCTTTAAGCTTTGTCATATGACTTGTTTGGGCCAACAGTATGGTAAACAAAATGACTTGAGCACAGGCTTGAAATGTGCTTGGTGGTTGGGCTTGATCCCTTGTTCTTCCGCCATTGCCATGAAAAGAACGTGCCATAGCTAAGTCGACCAGTTTAAGGAGGATGAGAGATAGATCCAGCAGGCCTGAAACCAACCTAAAGCCTAGATCTACTGTAGTTGAACTCCCACCTGATCCACAGATGTTTGAGTGAAAATAAATTATTGTTGTTTTAGGCCATTTAATTTGGGGGAAGTTTGTTTCACAGCATCATTTTGAAAACAGCTGACTGATGCATTGATGTAGTATTTCGTCAGTTTTTAGCTAATGTAAATAGCAGGTACACTATGCAGTAAAAACTGCTACACAGCCCCCTTTTGTTGTTGTTGGCAGAGAATACCTCTTGTATTAGTCTGGGTACTCAGAGAAAGGGAATCAATAGGATATGCTAGATATATATATATATATATATATATATATATATATATATATATATATTATAAGAAATTGACCCATGCCATTAAGGAAACTGAGAAGTCTCAAAATCTCCTGTCTACGAACTGGAAGCACAGGAGCGGCAGTGGTATAGTTCCAGTCTAAACCTGAAGGCCCGAGACCCAGACATTGATTGTGTAAGCTCCAGACTGAGTGCAAGAAAAGACTGATAATTGAACTAAAAAACAGGCAGAGAGTAAATTCTCCCTTACTCCACGTTTTGTTCCATACAGCCCTCCCATGTGTTGGATTAGCCCTTCCCACATGGGAGAGGCACTCTACTGGTCTACTGATTCAAGTGTTAATCTTGCCCAGAAACACCCTTACAGACACACCCAGAATCATGTTTAACCAAATACCTGGGCACCCTGTGGTCCAGTTAAGTTGCCATCTAAAATTAACCATCAGACTTTCTACTCTGGCAGCCAAAAATTCTGGAAACTTGCTTTCCCAGTCTCCATTGCAACATATGTAAGTGCTAATCGAGGGGACTCAAGGGAACATCTACTGAAGGATGTGTGATGAAAGTTTTCCTCTATGATAAAAGAAATACATGGGAAGCCATAGCCCTCTTTTTCTCTATGGCTGTGATCATGTCTACATGTGATGCTTGGGGATGCTACAACCACCTGTGACCATTGGAGAAAATAACACTGACTTATAGAGGGATGGGAGAGACAAAAGATGGAATACATCTGGATCCTTGAATAGGTCACCAAGATGCTAATGTTTCCTTTAGTACTTTTGTTATCTGACACAATTTAGATTATTACTTATTTAAGTAACTTTTAAGTAGGAATGCTAAAAGCACCCTTAATTATCCATGAATTGGCTCACTAATATCAACTCTTAGATATGAACAGGCATGTGCACAAGAAGGTAGGTAGGTACGATGGTGCCCATTGCAATATTATTTTGTGGTGGCAAGTACTTGGGGCCCTCCTAAGTGTCCATCACTTAGAAATGGGCCATCGAAATGTCCACAAAAAATATTATGTAATAATCCCCCTAGTGGACTATATTTACAGAAGAAATTTAAATAGATCTCAATGACATAAAATAATAAAAGTAAAAACTGGAATGAGATATGTATCACAATGCCATTTATGTAAGTAAGGAATACAAACACATAAAACAGCATTGTAAGTTTGCCAATAATTCACATATATTTGAGGAAAAGTGTTCAAAATATTACAGTGCATGTTAGTGGGGAAGGATCTATTCTCAACTCACTTGTGTGATTATTAGCAGGACTTAGCTCCTTGTGGGCTGGTGGACTGAAGGCCTTCGTTCTTTGCTGGTTGTTGGACAGAAGCCTCCTTCAACTCCTTGCCATCTGGGTCTTTATATAAAGCAGCTCACAGCATGACAGCTTGATTCCCTCAGAGTGAACAAGTGAACAGGAGAAAGGGTGTCCAAGATAGAAGCCATGGTCTCACTTTTGCCACATTCAGGAGAAGGTACTGAACAAGTGAGTGAACATCTGGAGGCAGGGATCACAGAGCCATCTTAGAAGTTCCCTACCACAGCCAGCTCTCAATCCCAAGACCAGTGATGTTCATGTTCACTTATGAACTGAGGAATACAATTAATTAACTTTGTTTAACTGATGTTCAAAAAAAAAGAAAAGAAAGAAATGAAAGTAAAATCAAGTGGCAAAATGAACCAACATGGCTTTGACTTTTATATATTTGTAGGTCAAGTGGTAGCTAATTGACATTAAATAATGCCTGGCAGACTGAGTAACTATTGGGGCCAAAATGCTGACTTTAGGTATATAACTATTAAGAAGCACAGGGGGAAAAAAAATCCACAGCTTTATTACTTAAGATCAATATAAAGAGAGAGAAAACATAAAAAGGAAATATTAGTGTAGTTCTATTAAAAACAGCAGCTCAAATCCAGATTTAAAGTAAAAAATAGTTTATGTGCCAAAACTTCTTGTTGTAGATTTGGGTAATTTTGTAATAGGAGAAAACTGAACATTCCCTCATTTAGCAGGTGGAGAATCAGAGGTCCAGACAGCCAGTGATTTTACTCCCACCACAATCAGGTTTAGCCTGGCAAGCTCTTCCTTCTTTGGTCAAAGCAACTATTATTCCTGCCAGAGCAGAAATGTGATTGTTACCATTTCCAAGCAGCTTCTAGTCTGACACTAACTGGGCTAGACTTGGCTCAGCCTTCCTCCCTTTTTCCCAGGAAATTTGCACTAAAGAGTTAATTGCATTAAAATATTCCATTTTTAACTTCTGTCTTTGCTAAAGAGCAAACTTTCAAAAACAGTCTCCATGTTCTATCTCAAACCAGGGCAAGGCTTCTTTTATTTCGTTTCAACACTATTTTCCTAAACCTCTCTCTTCTTTTCATGCTCCTCATCGTAGTATAAGTCCATGAAAAATTAATGCTGCTGTTCAGCAGGGAAGCTAGCTCTTTTTAAAAGAATGTTCTGGCAAACCTCAACACCAGGACATGCATCTCCCAGCAGATCTGCCTTAGAAAGGTACAATGTGTTACAAAAGTTTCTCTCCAGTGAGTGTGAATCTCAAGGGCTGTGGCAATTATACTAGATTTCCTTTATGTTTTCTTGACCATCCTTTATTTAGATATTGATAGCACACTTTGGGTCTATGAACTTGCAAAATTTAAGGTAAGTCACTGTAATGATGGAGGAACCATTATACTTTCTTGGACTCCATGGCCAGTGAAGGAAAGCTGATGTGTCACAGTCCAAATTCTACAAACAAAATGACATTTGCAATTGCTAAAAAAAAAAAAATTGAGTTTTACGGGTAAGACTTTTGTCCATACCAAACAGTACAAAATATCAATGTCAATTAGAAAAATAGACAGTGGAATAAGAGGATCTAAGAGTTTATCAGTGTCATGAAAGTTCTAGTCAAAAACATGGCATTTAATGAAAATTAAAGTTGTTCCTTTTCTTAAAGCTAAAATTATAATTTCTTCTATTTCAGTGTAAGAAGTTATTTTTATTCATATTTAAAAATAACCATTTGGATCAGAAATTTTCAATTCATAAGCTTTCAATTCACGAAGTTATAATTATGTCACATTTTAAAAGAATTCCTCTGGGCGTAATACATAAGAGTAATCCAACTAAAGGTCACTTGGTAAATTTGATCCAATGGTTAAATAAGATCACAGGGCTCTGTTAAAATGCCCATCCCTCTTTCTTCTCCCATCCTAGACTTTTTGACTTAGGTCACTTCAGATTCTTACCTGTTAGATATCATCACATAAAATCACAAAAATCACCAGGTGGATCTTCAGCTTTAAGATAAAAGAGTGTATGGTCATAGGAGATTGGCACTTGTTGACCACCGGTTGAAAACCTCATCCAAGTGAATTTGCTTTTCAGTGTCTTCATATGCCTCTCTTTCGCTTTATACCAGAGCCCACTGGACTCAGCATGCTGTCTACTGCATGTGCTTCAACAGCTAGACAGCTCTCAAAATCTGAGTGCTCAGAATCAAGTTAGATACTCAGTTTGGTAAATAAACTTTCACTCAACTCAGGATCCCTACCTTCCCTCTATGTCTGATATTTCGTATATCCCATCAATAACAGTAACAATAACACTCCAAATGTAACAGTTCCAACAATTATATTACAACAGTCAGTTCTTGATTTTGTCTGACTAGCTAATTCCCTAAAGCTTCCTCAAAGGGTATAATAACACTCAGACTTTAAATGAATGGAATAAAGTATATATAAGTCTCATTTCACACATTAACATGCAATGCTACCTTCTCTCAAAATACGTCACCCATCTACCACATGCTTCCTTAAGGCTCCAGGTAATAAAATGAATGAGTATAGGACGTTAAGTTCTGACGGGTGTATGCATTTTGAAACAACAGTGGTGATAACCATGCCTTTTTGGTAAATCAGAAGAGTAATCAGAAAACCTCTAACAAGTCCTCTCTCTCGCTTTTCAAGGTTGTCTACTGCTGAGCTAAATCTCTCAGAACCAGATCTAGCCATTTCCATTCCCTTATATGTGCCTCAAGTCATTCTACATAGAAAGAATCCATTAACTATCAGCTCTATAGGATGGAAAGTGTGAGATCTCTACTAAAATAGCTAACACAACCCAGATCCACACTAGTGGAGGTATAGGATTCAGAGTCCAAAAGATAATAGTTACGCCACGTGGTCTCAGAACATCATATAACAGGTAGGAGAAAAAAATCCATTTAAAACACAATTTTTAAAAACAGTCCTTTAGTAGAAAAACTACTCTGCCCTAAATTCACTCTAAGTCACTGCAAGATTCAATAGAAACTCAAAGGGAACTAAACACTAATGGATTCTCAAAAGAAAAACACATTATAATTGAACCATCCTATTCCTTGGCACACATAACAGCTGGTCTGACCTCACATGGAGTATTATGTTCGATTCTGGCGCCATATTTTAAGAGGGACAATGATAAACTGGAATACATTCAGAATAGTGCAGCCTATTCTGGAAACTATTTCATATGATAAATGGTTGAAAAAATTACTGTTCTATATCCGCCAGGGAAGGAAATAAGATAACTGTCTGAAGTAATAGGATTGGCTAGCAAGTTGGATTAGAATTATAAAGAGTGGCTTAGAGCATTAATCAAGGAAAGAATCCTAATCAAATAAATGCAAATTAAAACAATAGTGAAACACTATTTCCACATTCCTGCACCTCACGAAATTGGGATATACACATACATATATTTATTTTTTTAATGGAAATGTCTAAGGATTCACTGGTAGGAAGAGTAGGAAAAGCTTTTCTGGTAGTCAATTTGGAAATAAGAATCAAAAGTCTTAAAATTGTATGTACTTTGTCACCAAATGTTTTCACATCTAAGAAATTATCTTAAGGAAATAACGGGAAATGTTTTCAAAGACTTTTGTAAGTGAATTTTGTAAATGAATGTTCATCAGAACATTTATCATGCTTACAGAAAAACAGGAGCAATACTTAAATACTCAATAAAAACCTTTGGACTGTCTACATTAATAATTGCATAGTGTTTATATTTACCAGTTATTGCTAAACACTTTCCTCATAACTTTGTAATCTCCACAAAAGTCCTCTGAAGAAGATATTATTATTCCCATTTTATAGAAGAGGAAATTGAAGTGCAAACTATTACATTGCTCAAGGTCTCATAGACAATATGTGGTGGAGTCAAAATTCTAAAATAGGCATCCTGGTACCACCCTCTACACTTAACCAACACTACATTAGTTTGGCTAAAAATCATGGCATGTCAAAATATGGAATATCATCCTTAAAAGTGAAATTAAAAAAGATGATATGATGAACTCACCTGGTATTAGCCATTAATATCTACCTTAATTTCGATTTTAGAAAACCAAAACCACGTTTAGCTTTCTTTAGTCCTCTAGCCCCTGTCCTGCTCTCCAGTTTTTCAAAGACTTCACCCCGATACCCTTCCAGTTCCTTGAGATGAAACTCCTCCAAGCCAGAGGGTCAGCCCATTAGAGTCAGAGCTTGCTCACAGTCTCTGGCTAACTTTCTCTTTCCTCTTTCAAGTGCTATTTTTCCACAGGATCAGTGGAGAAGTTACTATTTTGTTCAAAACAAAAATGTTTTCAGGCAAATTCAAAAATACCAAGTTAATCATGGGTATTTTTTTTTTACTTTTCATTTTAGAGTAATTAGAAAAAAGAAATTGGATGGTAGATATAATTACCAAGAAGAAATTTTTAAAAATGACTTAGGTCAATCTCAAGTACCCTTCAAGTGAGGTCATTGTTTGTGCATCTTTGCCTCTTCAAGTCGAATTGTTCCTTGTTATGCTGTAGAGATAAACAAGAAGCACCCTGGATGACAAAAACCACAAATACAATTGCTATTTCTTCTGTATTAGAAAATACTTTGGTTTAATTTCTGGCTCACTCATAAATCCAAGCACACGTTTTAAACTCATTTTTAAATGAGTTTATTTTTCTCCACCAACTCCCATTAAGGGCTAGATAAAAACATAAATGACCAGATGGGGGGTTTTATAAATCTCTTCATTAACACCAATCCGAAGTAAAAAAAAAAATACATAGGTGGAATCCCTTTGAGTAATGCAAAGAAGTTTTTTATAGCAAAATAAGTATTATGTCAAGAACTGTTCTGCTTACTCAGTATTCCTCCAAAATCTACAAGTCTGATGAATAGTCTGTGAGAGCTGCCGAGAGCCGGGACTTACCCTGATCATTTAATTCCTTTCACTTGAACAATATCAAGATTTGTGGACAGTCTGATGTCCTGCCAAAGACTTATGTGACTTCCCAGGAGAGCTTTCCATTCTCATAGTTACTCCTGGCTGTAAGCCCCTTATTTCTACAGAATTAGTTGTAAATGTGAATCATGTCATAATCCCCTACCCGCCCTTCTGTTCTATACCAAATCAATCCAGATATGGAAATGGTGCTTTCCTTCTTTTTCATAAAGACAAACAAAACTCAACAGACAAGCAAGTAAGTAAAACCATGCTCACACCAATACTTGACATGACAGATTTTATTAGAAGTTTTGGACTATCAGAGAAATTTATAACACATTATGCAAACAACAGAAACTGAGTAGAATATAATCCTTTTTCCAAACCACTTTTGATTGGCTGGTCATGAATTGTTCACTGGTTACACCAACACAAATGAAGCTTCTGTCGGCATTTTGCTAACTCTCTCTCCTTTTCTTCTTCTCCCAAACCCTCTCTTACAGCTGCATCAGTGTTAGACTAAAAAGGGGTTATTTCTGGCACAGAACATTTAGCTCTTTCATTTCCTTTTCTCTTACTAGCCCCACGTGACTTATTACTTTGTTGTTTGGTTGGTTTTTGGTTTTTGGTTTTTTTAACAAAGGCAATTCCCTCTACAGGGATGATAAGGTTGCTATCAATAAATTTTTATTATGCCACTTCAGCTGCACTCATAGAATCTTAGAAGTCATATAGGCCAAGATCCTTATCTCAACAGATGAGAAATCCCTAAACAAAATCACCAATGGACTTACCCTGAGGTCTCATACCTTAGTAATGGCAGAGCTAGCAGAAAACAAACAAAAAAACAACAACAAAACCATGTTCTTCTGATTCTGCCTGTCTTCTTACTAAATACAAACACTGAACCATCTTAATATTTACTAATATTCACCAGTGGAATAAAGTGTTAAATTCTTTAATCTGTCTATCTATCTATCTATCTATCTATCTATCTATCTATCTAGTACATTGTAAGAAAATGGGACATTTATTTAATGTTCAACCAGTCCCAGGAACTTTTAATCATCAAATACATTTGAGAACATAGTTGTGCTAAATGTCAATGTAGATATGAAGGACTCAAAGTTGTGTAAAATGTCTTCGGCATAGAGATCCTCTGCATTATGACCCTAAACTTTCTTTCCTAATCTACAGCTATCTATATGCTGATGACTACCCAACGTCAGGTGTTTCCACCCCTGACCTCAGCAACAAACTCCATACTTGTCCCCTAAATGCCTCTTTAACAAGCCAACTGGTTGACCGATAGACAAAATGGAATTCTTAAATACTTTCTCAGCCTCTCCTTAAATAATTCCTTCTTTGAATTCTTCATTTCAATAAGTAGCATCACAAGTGCCTAGTTGCTCAGGGTAAAAATCCTCTGAATTATCCTTGATTTGGTTCATTCAATTTGAGCCTATGCCTACCCTATCATCTCCTCTTCCAACATACATTCTGAATCCATTCCCTTCTGTCTCCACCACAACCACTCCTTTCCAAGCTCCATGACCTTGTGACTAGACTGCTATAATCTCCTTACTAGTTCTCTTCCTATATTCCTACCCTTTACCTGTTATCCAATAAGGCAAACAAAGGTATTTTTTTTAAATATATATATATATATAAACCATATTAGATGTACCTGGGTGGGTCAGTTGGTTAAGCGTCAGACTCTTTATTTCAGCTCAGATCATGATCTCAGGGTCATGAGATCCAGCCCCGCTTCGGGCTCCATGCTCAGAGCACAGGTCTACTTGAGATTCTCTCCTTCTGCCCCTCCTCCTGCTTGCCCTCTCTCTCTTTCTCTTTCTCTCTCTAAATTAAATAAATAAATAAAATCTTTAAATATATATGTATGCAACATTTATCATATTATATAATCAATGTCTTTTAATGATACTCGATATAATAATCAAGTTCTTTTCTAAAGCCTATAATGTCCTTGATCTGTCTCTGCCTCCCTCTTTGTGGTTAAATATATCAACCTCTTCCTATATGAGTTTTATTTTATGTCTTGTTTAAGAATTCCTGGTGGAGGGAGGGGAAGTCTCCAAGATGCAGCATAGAAGATCCTGAACTCACCTTCTCCCATAAATGCACCAAATCTATAGTTACATATAGATCATGTCCCTCTGAAAAAGATCTGAAAACTAGATGAACTTTTCTCCACAACAAAGGATAAAAGGTCACAATGAGATCAAGAGGAGAATTAGAAAATTGGTCTCCCCCCCAAAAAAAAACCAAACCAAACCAAACAAAAACAAAACAAACAAACAAAAAAAAACAAAAAATCAAACCCACTCCCAGTGCAGCAACATACAATAGGGAGGGATCTCACCAGACAAGTGCTTCCCAGGAAGAATGAGGGTTTCAGCCTCCCAGCCCCTAGAATCTGCATCAGAGACATGAGCCCCTAGAATGATTGGCCTGGAAAATCAACAATTTGGGGCCTGATATTGGGGGTCCAGAAGTGCTATAGGCATCCCTCTTGGAGGGTTCACATGTAGTCTTGCTCATTATGAGACTCAGTAGTTTGAAAAGCACCTAGTTTGAAACCGTACCTAGACTATACTTGAGGGAGATTTATTTGCTGATTTGGAACAATGGCAAAACAGGGGTGGGGGACAGATGGAAGGTTCCTTGGAGATGAAGGCACTAGTGGACACCGATGTTGTACTGTACATATAGTAGGCTGTAAAGCCTGTATATATGGCAAGCTAGCGCAGGAGGGTGAGCTCGGACCCAGCACCCTTCCCAGGTAGGCGCCCAGCACCTGCTGAGGTCAGAGAATACAGGCAGTTGTAGTGGTCCCCTACCCTCTGGCTGGGGTTGGAGAGCACAGTGGTAGTGGCATTCTCCCACTCCCAGCCTAAACCCAGCAGAGGCACACAGACATGGCACTCCCTCATGGCATTACTGAGCACACACAGATCAAGACATTTCCTCACTGCCTTTCTGAAGCCAGCTAGCATGCTCTGCCCTCTTTACTCTCTCCCTGTCTTTCTAAAGTTAACTGGCATGAGCAATCCATACAGGGCACAATGCTTGATCACCTGGCCCTGGTGGGCAAGAAGGCCGCACTTCAAAGCTCCAAAGGACTATAATAATCAGAAAGGCAGTTCTTGGTAGGCTACCAAGACACTACCCAGACACTGGTAGGTCTTTGCACACCCTTGACAATGGCCGCATACCAAGAATAAACCAAGCAGTTTAGACAATCACAAAGAATGAGAGACAACAAAGAGCTAGGGCAAAGTTAAATGAGAAGAATCATCACCTATAAGACCACTCCTCCAAGACTGAAAGAGGTGGCTATTTTTGCCTAATACATTTGAACACAGAGAATCAAACAAAATGAGAAAATAGAGATCTATATTCCAAATGAAACAAGACAAAACTCAGAAAATGACCTTCATGATACGAAGATAAGTTATCTACCTGAGAAATAATTCTAAGGAATGATCATAAAGATGCTCCCCAGACTCGGGGGAAGAATGCATAAACACAGTGGGAACTTCAACAATGAGAGAAAATATAAGAAAATACCAAACAGAAGATACAGAGCCAGGAGTGCAATAACGGAACTGAAAGGTACACTAGAAGTTTTCAACAGCGGAATGGATGAAGTGGAAGAATGGGTCAGTGAGATGACAGATAAAGCAATAGAACTCAACCAGACAGAACAGCAAAATAATAATAATAATAATTTTAAACAATGACAATAACTTAAATGACCTCCAGGACAAATCAAATGGAATAACATTTGCATTACAGGGATCTCAGAGGGAGAAGAGAGAGAGAAAGGGGCAAAAAACTTTTTTGAAAAAAAGTAATGGCTGAAAACTTCTCTGACCTAGAAAAGGAAACAGATATCCTGACCCAGGAAGCCCAGAGAATTCCAAAAAAAGATGAACCCAAAGAGAGCCACACCAAGACACACAATAATTAAAATGTCAAAAGTTAAAGAGATAATCCTTAAAAGCACCTACAGAAAAACATACTGTTACATACAAGGGAAATCCTGTAGGATATCAGCAGATCTCTCAACAGAAAGTTTACCCCAGAAGGGAAGGCCATGACATATTCAAAGTGCTAAAAGGAAAAAAATTTCCAAACAAAAATATTCTGCTTAGCAAGGTTATCATTCAGATTTGAGAGAGAAATAGATTTCCAGACAAGCAAAAGCTAAAGGAATTTATCACCAGTAAACCAGACATACAGGAAATACTAAAGGGACTTGTTTAAGCTGAGAAGAAATGGCACTAACTGAAAACATGGAAGTATATGAAGGTAAAAATCTTTATTTTTAAAATTTATTTATTTATTTATTTATTTATTTATTTATTTATTTATTTATTTGACAGAGAGAGAGCACAAGCAGGGGGAGCAGCAGTCACGTGGAAAGGTAGAAGCAGGCTCCCCAGTGAGCAGGAAGCCCAGTGAAGGACTCAATCCCAGGACCATGGGATCATGACCTGAAAGGAGGGCAGACACTTAACCAACTGAGTCACCCAGGTGCCCCTATGAAGGTAAAAATCCTACTGGAAAAGATAAATATACAGTAAAGGTAATGATGAATCTCTTTATAAAGCTACTAAGAAGATTAAAAGGAAAAAGTAGTAAAAGTAACTATAACTTCAATAATTAGTTAAGGGATACATAAAAATGATTTTAAAAAAGTAACATCAAAAACACAAAACGAGGCAGGTTGGTAAAAATGTAAAGTTTCAAAATGCATTCAAACGTAAGTTGCTATGAGCTTAAAATAGACTGTTATACACATAGAATGATCCGTTGTGAACCTCACAGGAACCGCAAGGCAAAAAATTATAAAAAGTACACAAAAGAAAATGAGGAAGGAATCTTAACATAAACTATTGAAAGTCATCAAACCACAGGGAAGGGACAAAGAGAAGAAGAAAGGAACAGAGAGAACTACAAAAATGGCAATAAACAAATACTTATCAATAATTCTTGTGTAATCACTTAGACTGTCCTCAAAATACTCTTTTTGTTTCATTCTCACATGCTGGTGTTCAATGTTTTTATTATAATTCTGTTTTATGTCTCTCTGACTTCTTTAAAGTTTTTCTAGAGTTGCTTTAAGGACCATTAAACATCATTTTTTTTGCAAATTCCATATGTACTTTTGAGATGTGTTCTCCAGTTATAGGATACAGGACTTAATTTACATCCATTAAGTCAAATTCTTAACTATGTTTTCTAATCTTCTCTACCTGTTTTTATGATTCTTCAAATACTAGAGAGGTAGTTTGAAATGTCTCACTACGACGGAGGATTTTTGCATTTCTCCTTGAACTTAAGTAGTTTTTGCTTTCTATATTTTATATCCACTTTATTACTGCATATAAACTTAGAACTGTTGTGTACTACCTATAAATTGACACTTTAAACATTTCATAGTTAGCTTCCATTGCCTGAATAATTTGTGTTCTGTTTAATGTAAATATAAGTATCCTGGAGTGTTTTGTTTTGTTTTGTTTTGTTTTTAATCTGACTAAGCTGTTTCAATCTGACTAAGCTCTGTAGTAATTGTGGAAATATTTGGTTTTATTCCAACCATTTCAAGCATACTACTTTGTGTTTCCCAGTTATCCTGCATTTTTCATGCTTTTTTTCTCTCCTCTTATGCTTTTAGATTGATTGAGCTTTGTTTTTTCCTTACTCAAACTGCCCCTCTGCTACTTTGAAAATTGTAAACTTTATCATTAATCTTTCAGTGCTCACTCCTGAAATTTTATCATGCATACTTGACAATGTCAAAAGTTAATCAAATCTCTACCCTCCTACATAAATATATGTTTTTCCAAAAAAGACATACAAATGACCAACAGGTACATGGAAAGGTGCTCAACATCACTAATTATAGAGGAACTACAGATTAAAACTACAATGCAATATCACTTCACAGCTATTGAAATGGATCCCATCAAAAAAGATAAGTGATAGCAAGTATTGGTGAAGATGTGGAGAGAAAGGAACCAATCCTTGCACAGTGTTCATAGGAATGTAAATTGGTACAGCCACTATGGAAAACAGTATGGAGATTTCTTTTAAAATTAAAAATAGAACTACTATATGATCCAATAATCCCACTTCTAAGTATATATTCAGAAGAATTAAAATTACTACCAAAAAGAAATACCTGACACCCTTGTTCACTGCAATATTATTCACAATAGTCAAGACATGGAAACAACTTAAATATCCGTGGATGGATAAACAAATAAAGAAAATGTGATATTCATGTACACACACACACACACACACACAATCATTCATTCATTCATTCATTGGAATATTTCTAGTCATTAAAAAAAGAAATTCTGTTATTTGCAACAGAATGGATGGAACTTCAGGGCATTATTCTAAATGAAATAAGTCAGACAGAGAGGGAAAAATATTGCATGATCGCACTTATATGTAGAATCTAAAAAGAGCCAAATTCATAGAAACAGAGAGTAGAATGATGGTTGCCAGGAGCTAGCAGAAGGAGGAAATGATAGTCAAGGGTACGAACTTCTAGTTATAAGATAAATAAGTTCTGGGGACCTAATATACAGCACGGACTATAGTTAACAATATTGTATTATAAACTTGAAAGTTGCTAAGAGATTACGTTCTTAAATATTTATAGCACACAAGTGGAAGTGTTAATTAACTTCACTGTGATAATCATTTTGAAAAATATACATATATCAAACCATCACACTGTACACTTTAAACTTACACAATGTTATATGTCCTTGTATCTCAGTAAAGTTGGGGAAAAAATCTCTACGAAAACTTTAACTTCATTCTCCTCCCTCACAACTTATATGCTACTGTTTTTCATTATTTTAGTTTATCCAGATTTTTAAAGCCCCACAAATAAGACATTATTAACATCATTACTTTAAACAGTTAATTACTGGTACTCTCCTGGTATCATTTTCCTTCTTTCTAAAGCATCCTTCAGAAATTCATTTAGTGTTAAGTTTCTTAAAGCGGAACTCTCTCTATTCTTGTCTGTATTTTTAGAAAAGACATTATTTTGTGCATTTTCAGAGGTAGTTTTATTTGAATTAGAATTTCAGGTAGCTATTTATTCATGTCATTTTTATTTTAACCTTTTACTGTCCTCTGACTTCCATTGTTGCTGATGAGAATTCTGATGCTAATAATTTTCTGCATTTTGTAGATGACTTATCTCTTCTTTCCAAGAATTCAGTGAAATTCTATAATAAAACATATTTTATTTACCCTGCTTGTTTCTCTTATATCCATGGAAAAATAAGTTCTCCCCCACCCCCATCCTATTATCTCATTTAAACTCTGATTAGACACATGTTAGACCTTTTCATTTTATCCTCCATGACTACATACCTCTCTTTTATATTTTTTTCCTTTCTTTGCTCTATGTGGGTAATATATCAGAAACATTCCTCTAGTTAATGAATTCTTTCAGTTTGTATATAACATGTTAGAAATACACATTGAGCTCTGATTTCAATCACCATATTTTTTATTTCTAGGTTCTATTTACTAATTTTCAAATCTTTCTAGTCATCGTTGATAGTTTCTTGTTCTTAACTCATTTTGGTCATTCCGTTTTTTTATTTCTTCAAAACTTTCATATTTTATTTTCTGTATTTGAGCAGTTTAATAGCTAAAATAATTGGCAATCTAAATCTATTGTTTAGTTCTGCAATTCTTATCAGCTATGGTCTTGAGTGCTTGTAATTTTAATTTTGAGTTTAGATTTAAACCATGGGATTTCAGAGGGGCTGTAAAAGAATGTTGTCCCCGGGGAATGATTTATTTGTGTTTCTTCAAAGTACCTGGGGTCCTTCAGATGAACACATGTCAGGGTCCATGACGTTTCCACTTACTTAGATCCCACCTTCACTTTAAGTCGCAAACACAGCTGCCATTCAGAAACTAAAATATTCAGTCCCTGACAATAACCAAAGCCCTTTCATTCAATGTCAGATCCAGTCTCCTCTAGTTACCTCAGACTCTAGTTACCTCAGAGGGAAATCTGGAGCTGAGTTATGTTCCTCTTCTCCTTCCCCACCCCCCACCTGCCAGGTTTGCCAACATTAGTCTCCGATCCTCCCTGGATTAGAACCAAAGGAGAGAAGGGATTAGGAAAAAGGAATCAGGCAAGAGCACAGCCAATTTTTGTGCTAAATGCGTGGTTGGCTGCATTTTTTTCTCTCATGGACGTTTTCTGAGGCACTTGAAAGATTCCCCCATTGGATTTTTCCAACAGCAACTCCTGACCCATGGATCTCTCTTCCCAACTCAACTGGCTACTTCCCCTCAGCCCTGGGCCCTCTGGCAGTTTGCCTTGGACAGACTCTCACAGTTGGAGTCCATTATTTCCTCCAGCCAGACCTCTGGAGCAGACCTTCAGATGGCTGCCGGCCAGCTCTCCCTCCCACACAGACCACATCTGACCCATGAAGGAGCATTCTGTGACCCTCCAGGGAAGCATAGTCACTTCCCCCTGCAGCAACAACTCCCCTTTGCTCCATCTTGCCAGCCAGTGTCTCTTTTTCTCCTGATTGCCCCTTCCTGGTAAATATGGGCTGAAGACCAAACGTGTTGCCCTGCAATAGGCTATCTTTCTCCAGAAAGACTTCATTTGGCTTATGGCAAAAGATAAAGTACATGAAAGCAGTCTGTCTGCATCCTGGCAAGAACTGGGGCCTTTTGAACCCATGTTGGACGTTCTGTGAAGGCTGCTCTGGCTGTTTGCCCTTACTCCCATGGCTTAATCTTTGGGGTCTCAACTGACAACCCAAAATGTTTACAGGACTCCTCCTCTTCGGTGGTCTGAACTGAAAGTCATGTCTACCCAACCCAGGTTTTAAGCCTCTTAGCAGTGCTTTTGTTTGGTTGCATGGCCTCTCACTTTTCACATGCACAGCTTAGAAATCTGGAAATGCCTTGAAGAGAAATCGCCTGCAGATTCAATTCTCTTTCATTCCCCTTACTCCGTGTCCATGGCCCATCAAGTCCTGGAAACCTTCTACTCTAAACTTTTTTGTCTGTGGGAAGCTATGAGCTGCCACATTCTGTCTGGGTTCTGCACCCATGACAGGACCTGAATCAGCAAATGCTCCAGGGGAACTAAACAACTGTAAAGAAAGGACTCACTTCAATGCATTTCTCTCCTCTCTGGCATCTTGATCCTTTGAATCCTGGCAATCCTGATTGTTCTTTGATGCTTTCAGACTATTTTACATTTATTTTATTCAGCTTTCACATTTCTTCCACATGAGGGTTATTCTAATACAAACTGCTTCTTCACAGACAGAAATGGAAATCCCCTTCAAGCTCCCCCCACCAAGAACTGTACCAGGTGGTATATTTTCTTATTTAATAAAAATGTCTTTCTGTTACCTTTCATTGTGGAAGATAATTTGATGCAGAACAAAATTCTTGGTTCACAAACATCTTTTCCTCAAAATTCTGTAGATGTTGGTCCATACTCCTTTTGAATTCAACATTTCAGAGGGAAAACTTCCCATGGGAGCTGGGTTTTTGTTGCTTTGTAACAGGTGTTAAAAATAATTAAATTAATATTTTGGGCAAGATGCCAGAAAGAATGAGAGCTGCAGAGAAATGTCTGCATAGATTTTCTGAGTAGGTGCTTGAGAAGGGATTTCACCATCTGAACCCTCACCACAACCAGAGGCCAGGGGGATGGGAAATTGGGATGATTTGTGAGGAAGACCTTCAGGGATACCTTTGGAGTATTGTGAGTCCCAAACCCTCACTACTTTTCTTACTTCAAGTATTGGGGGTGAGGGTGGAGCTCAGTGGACCACTCAGAAACCTTGAGATGCTTCCCACTTTGAGATTAGGAGACCCTTTTCGCACAGCTTTCTAGTAAAGCTTCTATATTCACCACGTCTAAAAATTAACAAGTATCGGGGCGCCTGGGTGGCTCAGTGGGTTAAAGCCGCTGCCTTCGGCTCAGGTCATGATCCCAGGGTCCTGGGATCGAGGCCCACATCGGGCTCTCTGCTCAGCAGGGAGCCTGCTTCCTCCTCTCTCCTCTCTCTCTGCCTGCCTCTCTGCCTACTTGTAATCTCTCTCTCTCTGTCAAATGAATAGATAAAAATTAAAAAAAAAAAAATTAACAAGTATCATATGGTCTCAATGTAATCAAACGTGCCCAGAAAAAAATGTTTTAAGGAAACACACCAAAAGAATTATAATATCCTTGGAATCTGGGTGATTTTTATTTTTGTCTTCATTTTTGTCCCTTATTTTCCAAAAACTTGCAAAGATATCTACTACTTTATATAACCAGAAATTGTTTTTAAGTATGTAAATGTAACAAATTTAACATACACTATGTATGTTACATATGTATGTATTTTGAACGTACAATTAGGCAAAAAAAAAACTTGAGCAGAACCACCCCCACCAGCAAACAAACCAAACAAAAACAAAAACAAAAAACAGTGCTTTTCTCTTGTAATGATTTTCCTTTATTTATCTGTTTTTTGGTTTTTTTTGTTTTTTTGGGTTTTTTGGTTTGTTTTCTTTTAAGTCATCTCTACACCTAAGATGAGGCTCCAACTTATCACCCTGAGTTCCAGTCTCCACTCTCTGAGCCCACCAGGCACCCCTATTTATCTGTGTTTTCAAACTGTTCTATAATGAGGGGAGGTGGGGGTTTAAGAAAATGCCAGTTCTGAGCACACAGTAGGCCTACCAGTTCTAGACACACAGTAGGCCTACGGTCTAACACAGTGTTCTCTCCCACCGCACACCCAAAGTTAGACCCAGCCCTTGGTCGGCCTCTTTCCTTTGCCCTGTGTTTGGCTCTTTTCCTTTCCCCTCACTCCCTTCTCTACTCGCTCCCCCTTCCCTCCTCTGGACCCCTGTGTGTCTCACAGTCAGTGCCATTTAACCCGCCCTTGGTACAGAACTCAAGCATTTTCATTCAACTGTTAGTTACCCTTTCTTTGGGAGTCCCATTTTGCGGGCGCTAGCAATCTCCTCCCAGAGGGCAGGGATGTGACTATGCCCGAGGTCCTTCTCCGGGCTGAGCTCAGGCGGGCCCTCCACTAAAGCCTTTAAATTGAACAGGTGTCTCCACGCTGTCTCTCACCGCTTGCACCACGTCTGGCCCCTTCCATGGAATTCCCAGCCCCACCTTTCCTTGGAGACTCAAACAAGGTCGAAAGGGACAAAGAAGAGCACTGGCAAGACCACCGCGGTCCCTCTCCCGGGTCAGTAATCAGCGCGGTCGCGGGAGGGGCTGCCCCCGCACAATCGAGTCCTTAATGGCTCCTGCCCCCGAGGCCGCCTTGTCTTCAGATCGACCGCCGGTGAATCGCTATGAAAAATTCATCAGCCTTTGCAGGTCCACGGCCCGGTTCCGCGCGGAGCACCTGACCTCGGCAGGAGCAAGGGGCCATTAAAGCTGCCGCCGCCGTGGAGGGGAAACCCAGAAAGGGCTGGCAGGGAGGAGTGCCGGGCGCACGCGGGGAGGGAGCCCCGAGCCCGGGGAGGGCCGCGCAAGGCCGCGAGACCCGGCTCAGGCTTCCCGGGAGCCAGAGGGCCCAGCGCAGGCCGCAGCCTCCAGGGCCGCGGGCCCACCTGCCCCGGATCGCGCACGCCGCCCGGGACGCTCAGGGGCCTCTGCCTGCCGGACCGAGATCCATAGTAATCCCCCAGAATGCCAATGGGAAGCACGCCCTGGGCTCCCAGGACCTCTCGGGTACGTGATTAGGCCCGCCCGGGTGACTGGGCCTCCCAAGGAGGACCTCTTCCCTTGCCACCAGCGGCCGCGGCCACTGCACACCGCCCCCGCGGGGTGCACGGTGGTCAGAGCCCAGAGGTTGCTGCAGCCCAGGAGCTGGGGTGGTGAGGGAGGGCGGAGGGCCACAGTTGGAGAAGTGCAACAGAGCCGCCGGTTTGGTTTCTGGAGGCCTCTGCAGCCTCTGCCATCTGGGCACTAGGCAGACAGACGCTGCGTGGGTCCCGGGAGCTCGCCACCTCCGCGTAGCGCCGCCAGCCACGCCGCTGCAGCTTCACGAAGGCTCCACGTCGGGGATTGCGGGGAGGAACGCCGGCCCAGGCTCGCCTGCTCCCCAAAGTCTCTGCATTTTGAAGTTATTTTCCAAAAATCAAACTTTAAATAACCACCGATGACTTGCCTGTGGGCCACGCAATACCGTGAGGGGCTATTCTCCGACCTCCTTGTGATGCGCAGTATTTTTCTGCTGTTTTGCTTTTGATTCAAATGCGGTGATTAGGGAAGTTTTAGATTCAGGTCAGGTTTTCCCAGGACCTCCAGGCCGGGGAATGCGCTAGATTTTAGGGCAACAGCGCCATCTGGTGGTTGCGGTCAACAGGTGCGGGCCTGTGCGGGGAGACCAGGCGAGTGATGTAATGGTCCACATTTGTCCCTTGGAGAGAGGGCTCTGCAGCAGGCCCTGCATTGCCAGGCGTTTTACACTTGTTTCTCTTGTAAATGAGCCAAGGGCTTTCTCCATAGGGCCAATGTTATATGTCATAACTGAATTTTCCCTCTTTGGCTGTAATCTATTCTAGAACTACCAGAGTTGAGACTGAAGGCGGCGTGGAGATCAAAATCCAACTTCCTCCATTCACAGCCATGAAGCAGGATGCTTGTGACCTTTCCCATGTCCATCCAAGCCAGGATGTAAAGCCATGCCTTCTGATTCCGTACAGAGGAACTGTTTCACTTTGCTATGCTCTCGTGACAACAGCCAGGTCTTCCATTCCCTCAGGCCTGAAGAAGAGGCTCCTCACTTCGCAAAAAACGTGGGGGGCATGATTCCAGCCAGGCTCTCCTTCAGTGCCTCAGATTACTAGGGCTAGCTCCCTGTCTCAGACTCTGACCCCTCTGCCATTCCTCTCCTCTATATTGCCCACCCCTAACCGTGGCTGACATCCTGAGCTGCGTTCTTGTCTGGCACCTAATCTGGCCAAGACTAACTGTCGGGCATCACATTGGGGTCTGGGCCAGCAGCAAATTTAGGCTGTTGGACTTTAGATGAGCCCTCACTGCAACTCAGTGCTTTCAAATTTGTTGATTCCTGCGTTGCAGATATTTCAAATGTTTCCTTCTGATCTTCAGCACTTGCCCTTGTAGTACCTCACAGTTTGAGAGACAAATTCTGCTCTCCGGAGAGGAAGTTTGTCTCACCGTGAGCTTCCCCATGTTGCCTCTTTTGCACTTCACATGTTGTATCATCCCCTACCTTGTTATTTCTCGCCTCAGAAGATCAAAGTCCGTAGTCTTTTCCAAACCAAATGCATCTACTTTTACTTCCTAATATAGATTATTGAGCCCAAACAAAATAGAAAAAAAGGAGGAACTTAGAGAAAATATAAGAAGCTAAAGGAAACTTCAAGAAATCATCAATAATATTCTTAGGATAAAGAAAAAGAAAAGATATTACATACCTGATAAAAAATGTGCCATGAAGAAAGGAGTATTCGGAGGTTAGAAAAGACTTCTCGGAAATGTATATGTATGTATATATGTATATATGTATGTATATATATGTATATTTACATGTATATGTATATATGTATATTTACATATATATGTATATGTGTATATTTACATATATACACATATAATATTTTTATATTTATATATATCATAGCAAGAGTGAAAGATTCAAGGGAAGAATTAGAACAGAAATTTAAGGAAACCCCCAGAAAGTCAAACACAAAGGCAAAAAGAGTAAAAATTTTTTTAAAAAAGAAAGAAAATTACAGGATTAGTCCAAAAGGCAAAATCAGGAATGTAACTTGAAGGGCTCAGTACAGAAGGGTAATGTGGGGTCTCTTGTTTCAACATCACTAAGAATTTGAAGATCGTTCCAGCAAAACGTTAACCCAAGCCAAGGGCTGGTGCACTGGGCAGTGACATCTGGTCCCCCCTCGGCCCTCACAGTGCAGGGATCTCAGCAACCCATACCATGAGGATTCCTCCTGGTGAGAGTTTTAAGGTACACGATCACTGCATTTTAGACCATTTTCGCATTGATGGGAGGTTAGGGTGCCATATCAGCTCTATGGACATAAAGCTCTGCTGTCTAGTACAAGAGTCTTAGCCACACGTATTGGGACTCAGATGTGGCTATTCTGAAGAACACTTTTTTAAGATTTTATTTATTTATTTGATAGAAATAGACACAGTGAGAGAGGGAACACAAGCAGGGGGAGTGGGAGAGGGAGAAAGCAGGCTTCCCGCCAAGCAGGAAGCCCGATGCAGGGCTTGATCCCAGGACCCTGGGATCACGACCTAAGTTGAAGGCAGACGCTTAACAACTGAGCCACCCAGGCACCCCGGACATGTGTTTTAAGTGCAAAATGCCACTGGATTTCAAGAATTTATCTGAAAAAAAAGAATGTCAAAAATCTCATTAATAATTCCATTATATTGATTACACGTGGAAGTGATAACATTTTGGATATGTTGGGTAAAAGAAAACATATTAAAATGGATTTCACTTGATCCTTTTTATTTTATAAAAATGTGGTTGCTAGAAAAAAGTTTTTAGTGTGCCTCAGGCTGTTTTTCTGTTGGATAGCACCGGTCTGAAGGGGCTTATTCCTGAACCACGTTCACAAGCCTGGTTTACTTCTGTGTTTTATTTCTTGCCCTCTTGTTGCAGGGTTTCAGGGCAGCAGGTCTGGCCATGGCTGCATCCATAAGTTTCTAAAGAAGAAAGCAGAAACTCTAGGCATTTCCAAATGAAGGAGCTCTAATATGGGGAATTAGGTTACCAAACTGTCACAAAGACTGGAAGAACAAAAAGGGGAAAGTGGTATTTCCAGAAACCCAGAACTGTGGAAAGCTGTTCCCACTCTCTGTAGGAGCCAGTGCTCAGGTGAGCCCACAGCACTCACCCTACAAAGTTGTGGGCAGCTCCAAGAGCTCATAGTCCTATGCTGGCTTCCCCCAGCAGGCCACTCGCCTATAGCTGCAGGAGGGAGTGTTGGAACTGTTGGCAGTTTTGGAGGAGCCAGTGGTCACCCTTTGCTGTGACTGAACTGAGTCCTGACACTGTTGCTGAGAGAGGGCCTGCCATAAGCATAACGGCATCTATCTTTTCACACCTAATTTCTGCAAATGGCTCCAGCTGGCAAACATAAGCACGATTCAGCTAGCAAAGGAGTTGGAAAAAATGTAGTTTGCAAGCTTCTAGTCCTGGAGGTGAGAAAGAGAGGACAGTAGGATGAGGCACAGAGATCTTCTTTAGGATCTCTTCTAGGAAATAAAACAGGTAAATGTAGTTGAATAATCTGGAATGAAAGTCTTTGACTGAATGGGAATGAATTTTTTTCAAATTTTTTTTTATTATTTGCCCCAGGGGTACAGGTCTGTGAGTTATCAGGCTTACACCTTTCAAAGCACTCACCATAGCACAAACCGTCCCCGATGTCCATAACCCATCCACCCTATCCCTCCCCACCCACCCCCCAGTAACCCTCAGTTTGTTTTGTCAATTAAGAGACTCCTATGGTTTGTCTCCTTCCCCATCCCATCTTGTTTCATTATTTTTCCCTCCCTACCCCCCACGACCCCTCACCCTGCCCCTCAAGTTCCTCGTATCAGAGAGATCATATGATAATTGTCTTTCTCTGATTGACCTATTTCGCTCAGCATAATACCTTCTAGTTCCATCCACGTCGTTGCAAACGGCAAGATTTTGTTTCTTTTAATGGCTGCATAGTTGAATGGGAATGAATTATTGATAGTGAAACAGAAAACTAGAGGAGGAAGAAAATAATTTTTTTAATCAGTCAATTATAAACTCCAGGGGGGAAAAAAAAAGAAAGTTGTACATCAAAAAGGAATAAAATTATAGTGCACTACTTGGTTCATTTGTAAACAGTGTTTCTGTGGCCATAATAATACAGAGTCTGAATGTTAATTTAGGAAACATTTTGTGTGATTTTATCGGGGTGTTGGGGCAAGCAAGAGAGTGCATGTGAAAAAAGTAAGCGAATTTGAATTCTAAATCTTCACTCCCATGATAGTAATTGAATACATACATTCACGCCCGGGGAAGAAAATCAAGAAATAGAAGTATAAGTTGGCTACTTATGTGTTTGAAAGTGCATCCTCAAAAAAACAAAACAAGACAAAACAAAACAAAAAACAGTTAAAACAGGAAGTGGTTAAAAGCCCAAAAGGAAAAATAAATAAATTAATTAAACAGGGAGTGGGAATCTGAAATGGGGAGTGGGGTGAAGGCATAGCAATCTAGGGTGATAAGCTCTATGGATTTATATAACATGTTTTAATGATGTACACATATTCTTTTGAAAGAGATAGCATTCAACAGGAAGTTTTTAATTTCATAAGGAAAGCCTCTGCACCCTACAAAGCCCCCCACTTCTCATAGAGCATTCATCGTATACACAAATGTATGGTAATGATGAAAAGAAAATGCCATCACTGTCAGAGTAAGGCAATGCTTGACAGCTCTGAGTGGCATGATTTATTTATGGATGGAAAAGTTGACTAAGCAAGGACTAATTATTATCTTTAGACAATATTCTGTACCATAAGTCCATATAAGTTTTATTATTCTTAGATGGGCACTTGTGCTTAAACATACAGGTGACCCTTGAACAACGTGGGTTTGAATTGTGTGGATCCAATTACATGCAGGTCTTTTTCTCTTTTTTATGATTTTCTTAATAACATTTTCTCTAGCTTGCTCTATTGAAAGAATAGTTTGTAATAAAACAAAAAAACATACAAAATATATGTTAGCTGACTGTTTATATTATTGGTAAGGCTTCTGGTCAATGGTAGGATATTTGTAGGTAAATCTGGGGAAAGTCCAAAGTTACACACAGATTTTCAACAGTGAAGGGGGTCAGCACCCTAACCCCTCATTGTTCAAGGGTCAACTGCAGTGTCTTAGAAGGATATATGGAGATACTGTTTTAGTCTTCAGCAAAGCCAAGATTGTTAGATAACTTTGAAATCTGTATCAATTCTTTGAAACAAAGTTGTATCTGGATACAGACATTTACTGCTCATCATATTATCCACATTCTTGTCCTTAGGATCATGTGACATTTTCGCCAATAGACTACGAATGGAATTGATTTGTATCCCTTCTGAGACAAAGCCCTTAGGAGCCAGTGCTTAAAGTTGTAACCCTCCCTTTCCTAGCTTTGGTGATTGCTGAGAAGAATAGTACAAGATGGTGGCAGTATCTTGAGTTCCTGAGTCACCACATGAAGGATGGTTGCCCTAAGAGTCACCCATCATTCCATGGACCTTGTGTGGTTTAAAAATAAACCCTTATTGTTTTAAACACCTGAGGTTTTGGCTTATGTGTTAGTGAAACATAACCCAACTTATCCTGACATAATCTTCTCTTGTATTGTTTCACTCACTATATAATTTTAGTGTGTGTTATTTGTAGACATCGCTCACCATAATCCACCACCATAAATCCATCCCCAGATGTATTTAAGCCATACTTCTAATAGGAGAAATGGGCTTATGCTGAGTCCCACACACTCCTTTATGCAAGGTTCCCAAGATAACTTTCTTTACACTGATTGCTGGAAGGGCAGCAGCTGGTCACGTAACAGACCCTTTCACGGTGTGAAGCTAACTCACCTCTGAGGGAACTGAACCCAGAAATGAACGGCCATCATGTTCTAGCTAACTGACAACTCGCTAAGAAAACAGAATGAAAGGATTAGACTGTAGACTGAGTCAAACGTTTCAATCAATCACGCAATGCATTAATGCAGAGCCTGCTGAGTTAAGTGTGTTGAGCCAAGTACAACATGAGACAGAAAATGAATGAGAGATATATTTACTTCCCCAATACAATAAAGAAGAAACACCATGGGAAAGCAATGTTAAACATTTATACGAAATGGCATCTCAACAAATACACAATAATATACTTCAAATTGCATGGTTGTGCTGGAGTCAAGGAATAAAGGAGATGGTAGAAGTTAATCAATGGAGGATAGTGTTTCCAGCTGGGCTTTGTAGAAGGCAAAGACAAAAATTAGTAGAAAAGTGAAAAAGATATACACTAGATGAAAATATTGGCACATAGGCAGTGCAGGGAAGAGCAGGAAATGTGCAAAAGACAAGATCAGTGTGGACAGAGGAAGAGTTCCCACAGGGGAATAAGAAAACAATACAGGGGCAAGGAGAAATTAGCGAGGGGCTTAAAAGGTCAGTGATACAAAACATTAAAAAGAATTGTACGAGTGTTTTATATTAAATGATCTGGAAATGAGAGACATTATAGGTTGGGGAGAGAATACCTACTAGGGTATAATGCAATGAGTCAATTGTGAAATTATGAATGAATTAAGTTTGGGGTTTGGTAGGAAAGGGGAAACTTAAAAAGAAAAACTCAGAAGGATTTGAAGATGAATTAGAATTAATGAAAGAGAGGTGATATGTCTAACCCCAAATTTCCAAGTTTGGGAAAAATGGAAAGCTGTCTGCTTTGGAGTAAATAAGGAGCCTCCAAATTTAACACTGTTATTTTCCTATAATTCCCAGGGTAAGAACAAATTAGACCCAAAATAGAGAAGAGCAGGTGGGGAGGAAACGGACCCTAATCTGTTAGCTTTTGAGGTCAGTGATCATGTTTACTTATCTTAGCATCCTCTTCATGTATCTATTACAAGGGCCAGTACCTGGAACCAAATAACGACTAGTTATTGAGTGAAAGAATAGATTGTTTTAAAATGCTTTAGCTTTCCCGTATGCCAAACATGTCAGCTTGATCTCTAACCTTCCACTACACACTGCGGGTTGATGTCTCTATTCAGGAATTACCAAAGAATTTCTTATGAGAAATTAACTCTCACTGGGAAAGAAGCCAAGTTTACCAAGATTGAGCTCATATTAACACCCAAGTCATCAAAGGGTAGTTATGATTCAGGGAAGATGGTTAAATTGTTTCTGTACAATTGGCTGCACACAGCTCTGAATCCTGAACCTTGAGAGGTTGAGAAATAAACTCTTTGTTTCAAACCCCTGAGAGTTTGGCATATGTGTTACTGAAACATAACCCAACCTATCCTGACCTAGTGTTCTCTTGTATTGTTTCATTTTAGTATGTGCTACGTATAGAAATCACTTACTAACCCACCATCATAAATCCATCACCAGACGTTATTTAGACTGAAAGTGCTGCCTTCCCATGGAGCAAAAGTACAGTCTGTGATACCCATGTAACTTCAGTGTTTTGAGTCTTGGGTTAGCCATCAGGGAAGCATGAGAAGCTACAGTACCCAGAAGAGCAAGGATGAGTGATAACATACTGGCCATTTGGGAGAGCATCATGGAGCTGCAGCCTTGTCCTGGCAACATGGAGACCCTGGGAAGATTCATAAATTCATTTGAAAATTCTCCCACCACCTCCTGCAAGTACTTGAAGAGGTGGGAGATATTGTAAGGAGTTAAGGTCCAAGCATCAGTAAACTGTCACATCAGAGAAAGTCATGACATAGTAAGAGCCCTTGACCAAAGTTCATGAGACTGTGAAGGGCTGCACTAAAGCTGATGTACATTACAAACACTCGAAGGTACATTCCAATCAAGAGGGCCCCTTCTGATCTGGGAAAAGAAAAGAGATGCATCAGTAGCCCTCCAAATGTTCAGGTAGATAAAATGTACCCTATATGTTTTATGCCAATCTCTTACCATAATAAAAGGAAATGCACGAGGAATTGGAAAACAATGAACTGCACCACACGGAAACTTGTACAGACTTCTGCTCCACTCTAGTCTTAGCCTCTCAACATGGCTTGCACTTTCCTACCTGTGCCCACCCCACCATCCAGTCTCAGCTGCTTCTTTATGGATAGAGCCTCTGTTTTGTTCTGGGCGGTAATGGGCACAGCTAGTGCTTCCAACTTGTGTGGGTGGGAAAGGCTACATTACACATTTCTAGGAGGATGCAGAAGTCTCTGGGTGATACTTTATTAGCAACTTCATAAAAGGTGATAGACTCCACCAATATGTGCCTTTGCCCTTTGTCCTACCCCTTCTTGCACTGAATGTAAGTCCCCCAAGCTCAGCTGGAGTGATCTTGTGAATGCAAGGCTAAAACCCATGAAGACTAAAGCCTAGTGCCCAGGAGGGCTGCGTGGAAGTGCAAAAGGAGAATAGGGCCCCAACGGCACTGTAAGAGCCACCCTATCGACCATGGGTTGCCCACCTTGAGACGCCAGGTTATGAGAGTAAAATAATACTCGAATCAGATTAAGCCATCTGCTGGGTCTGTCACACGTGGCCAACACAGTCCCTCGCTGCTTGCTGCGTTTGCCTCTTTGCTAAGGCAGTTTCTTCCACCTGTACTGCTCTATTTACTCCTCTCGACGGATGACTCCTTTATATCCCCCTCCACCCCCAACCCCCCATCTCCCTGTGCACCTGTTTGCTGGTTGTGGCACATGAGTAGCCTTTCCACAGTCCTGTATTTCTATGAATATTTATTTTGTATGTGATGGATCTTCCCAACTACATTCTGATGGCAGATTATGTCTTTTTTTTTTTAATTTTATTTTTATTCTTTGCCCAAGGGGTACAGGTCTGTGAATCATCAGGCTTACATCTTTCACAGCACTCACCAAAGCACAAACCCTCCCCAATGTCCATAACCCATCCACCCTATCCCTACCCTCCCACCCCCCAGTAACCCTCAGTTTGTTTTGTGAGATTAGGAGTCTCTTATGGTTTGTCTCCTTCCCCATCCCATCTTGTTTCATTATTTTTCCCTCCCTACCCCCCACAACCCCCCACCCTGCCCCTCAAGTTCCTCATATCAGAGAGATCATATGATAATTGTCTTTCTCTGATTGACTTATTTCGCTCAGCATAATACCCTCCAGTTCCATCCATGTCGTTGCGAATGGCAAGATTTCGTTTCTTTTGATAGCTGCATAATATTCCATTGTATATATATACCACATCTTCTTTATCCATTCATCTGTTGATGGACATCTAGGTTCTTTCCATAGTTTGGCTATTGTGGACATTGCTGCTCAGGCTTTAACCCACTGAGCCACCCAGGCTCCCACTACCTTTGTGTCTTTAGGATAAATACCCAGGAGTGCGATTGCTGGGTCGTAGGGTAGCTCCATTTTCAACTTTTTGAGGAATCTCCATACTGTTTTCCAGAGTGGCTGCACCAGCTTGCATTCCCACCAACAGTGTAGGAGGGTTCCCCTTTCTCCGCAACCTCGCCAACATCTGTCATTTCCTGACTTGTTGATTTTAGCCATTCTGACTGGTGTAAGGTGGTATCTCGCTGTGGTTTTAATTTGTATTTCTCTGATGCCGAGTGATGTTGAGCACTTTCTCATGTGTCTGTTGGCCATTTGGATGTCTTCTTTGGAGAAATGTCTGTTCATGTCTTCTGCCCATTTCTTGACTGGGTTATTTGTTTTATGGGTGTTGAGTTTGAGAAGCTCTTTATAGATTTTGGATACTAGCCCTTTATCTGATATGTCATTTGCAAATATCTTCTCCCATTCTGTCAGTTGTCTTTTGGTTTTGTTGACTGTTTCCTTTGCTGTGCAAAAGCTTTTAATCTTGATGAAGTCCCAATAGTTCATTTTTGCCCTTGCTTCCCTTGCCTTTGGTGAGGTTCCTAGGAAGAAGTTGCTGCGGTTGAGGTCGAAGAGGTTGCTGCCTGTGTTCTCCTCGAGGATTTTGATGGATTCCTTTCTCACATTGAGGTCTTTTATCCATTTTGAGTCTATTTTTGTGTGTGGTGTCAGGAAATGATCCAGTTTCATTTTTCTGCATGTGGCTGACCAGTTTTCCCAACACCATTTGTTGAAGAGACTGTCTTTTTCCCACTGGACATTCTTTCCTGCTTTGTCGAAGATTAGTTGACCATAGAGTTGAGGGTCCATTTTTGGGTTCTCTATTCTGTTCCACTGGTCTATGTGTCTGTTTTTGTGCCAGTACCATACTGTCTTGATGATGACGGCTTTGTAATAGAGCTTGAAATCTGGAATTGTGATGCCGCCAACTTTGCTTTTTTTTTTCAACATTCCTTTGGCTATTCGGGGTCTTTTCTGGTTCCATATAAATTTTAGGATTATTTGTTCCATTTCTTTGAAGTAAATTGCTGGTATTTTGATGGGGATTGCATTAAATGTGTAGATTGCTCTAGGTAGCATAGACATTTTCACAATATTTATTCTACCCATCCATGAGCATGGAATGTTTTTCCACTTCTTTGTGTCTTCCTCAATTTCTTTCATGAGTACTTTATAGTTTTCTGAATACAGATTCTTTGCCTCTTTGGTTAGGTTTATTCCTAGGTATCTTATGGTTTTGGGTGCAATTGTAAATGGGATTGACTCTTTAATTTCTCTTTCTTCTGTTTTGTTGTTGGTATATAGAAATGCAACTGATTTCTGTGCATTGATTTTATATCCTGACACTTGACTGAATTCCTGTATGAGTGCTAGCAGTTTTGGAGTGGAGTCCTTTGGGTTTTCCACATAAAGTATCATATCATCTGCAAAGAGTGAGAGTTTGACCTCTTCCTTGCCGATTTGGATGCCTTTTATTTCTTTTTGTTGTCTGATTGCTGAGGCTAGGACTTCTAGTACTATGTTGAATAGCAGTGGTGATAGTGGACAGCCTTGCCGTGTTCCTGACTTTAGGGGAAAAGCTCTCAGTTTTTCTCCATTGAGAATGATATTCGCTGTGGGTTTTTCGTAGATGGCTTTGATGATATTGAGGTATGTACCCTCTATGCCTACACTATGAAGAGTTTTGATTAAGAAAGGGTGCTGTACTTTGTCAAATGCTTTTTCAGCATCTATTGAGAGGATCATATGGTTCTTGTTCTTTCTTTTATTAATGTCTTGTATCACATTGATTGATTTGCGAATGTTAAACCAACCTTGCATCCCAGGAATAAATCCCACTTGGTCGTGGTGAATAATCCTTTTTATGTGCTGCTGGATCCTATTGGCTAGTATTTTGTTGAGGATTTTTGCATCCGTATTCATCAAAGATATTGGTCTGTAATTCTCCTTCTTGATGGGGTCTTTGCCTGGTTTGGGGATCAAGGTAATGCTGGCCTCATAAAAGGAGTTTGGAAGTTTTCCTTCCAATTCTATTTTTTGGAACAGTTTCAGGAGAATAGGTATTAATTCTTCTTTAAATGTTTGGTAGAATTCCCCTGGGAAGCCGTCTGGCCCTGGGCTCTTGTTCGTTGGGAGATTTTTGATGACTGCTTCAATCTCCTTACTGGTGATGGGTCTATTCAGGTCTTCAGTTTCTTCCTGGTTCAGTTTTGGTAGTTTATATTTCTCTAAGAATGCATCCATTTCTTCCAGATTGTCAAATTTGCTGGTGTAGAGTTGCTCATAATATGTTCTTAGAATTGTTTGTATTTCTTTGGTGTTGGTTGTGATCTCTCCTCTTTCATTCATGATTTTATTAATTTGAGTCCTTTCTCTTTTCTTTTGGATAAGTCTGGCCAGGGGTTTATCAATCTTATTAATTCTTTCAAAGAACCAGCTCCTAGTTTCATTGATTTGTTCCACTGTTCTTTTGGTTTCTATTTCATTGATTTCTGCTCTGATCTTTATGATTTCTCTTCTCCTGCTGGGTGTAGGCTTTCTTTGCTGTTCTTTCTCTAGCTTTTGTAGGTGTAGAGTTAGGTTGTGTACTTGAGACCTTTCTTGTTTCTTGAGAAAGGCTTGTATTGCTATATACTTTCCTCTTAGGACTGCTTTTGCTGTGTCCCAAAGATTTTGAACAGTTGTGTTTTCATTTTCATTTGTTTCCATGAATTTTTTTAATTCTTCTTTAATTTCCTGGTTGACCCATTCATTCTTGAGTAGGGTGTTCTTTAGCCTCCATGTATTTGAGTTCTTTCCAACTTTCCTCTTGTGGTTGAGTTCTAGTTTCAGAGCATTATGGTCTGAAAATATGCAGGGAATGATCCCAATCTTTTGGTACCTGTTGAGACCTGATTTGTGACCCAGAATATGGTCTATTCTGGAGAATGTTCCATGTGCACTGGAGAAGAATGTGTATTCTGTTGTTTTGGGATGGAATGTTCTGAATATATCTGTGATGTCCAACTGGTCCAGGGTGTCATTTAAAGCCTTTATTTCCTTGTTGATCTTTTGCTTTGATGATCTGTCCATTTCAGTAAGGGGGGTGTTCAAGTCCCCTACTAATATTGTATTCTTGTCAATGTGTTTCTTTGATTTTGTTATTAATTGGTTTATATAATTGGCTGCTCCCATGTTAGGGGCATAGATATTTATGATTGTTAGATCTTCTTGTTGGACAGATCCTTTTAGTATGATATAGTGTCCTTCCTCATCTCTTATGATATTCTTTGCCTTAAAATCTAATTTATCTGATATAAGGATTGCCACTCCAGCTTTCTTTTGCTGTCCATTGGCATGGTAAATTGTTTTCCACCCCCTCACTTTAAATCTGGAGGTGTCTTTGCGTGTAAGATGAGTTTCTTGTAGACAGCATATCGATGGGTCTTGTTTTTTTATCCATTCTGATACCCTGTGTCTTTTAGTTGGGGCATTTAGTCCATTTACATTCAGAGTAACTATTGAGAGATATACATTTGGAGCCATTGTATTGCCTGTAAGGTAACTGTTACTGTATATCGTGTTTCTTCCTTTCTGGTCTATGTTTCTTTTAGGTTCTCTTTGCTTAGAGGACCCCTTTCAATATTTCCTGTAGGGCTGGTGGCAGATTATGTCTTACCCGTTATTGTTTCTTTTTGAATTTCTTTTTTTGAACTTCTGCTTTTTGGATTTTTAAAACTTTTTTAACTTACACTTAGTAGAACTTGGTCCAAGTGCTTCCCATATGAGATTCTGGTTAGAAAGGAAATTTTATCCTTGTTTAAACACTGTGGAGGGTGAGGGCAGGAGTGGGAAACTGGTTTAAAATCTTTTAAAAATGTAATTCCAGAGGACTTTTGCATTAAAGTTAGTTCATGGGCTCTTTGGTCTCAACTTCAAATTTATAGTACACTAATTATGATTCATTCAGCATAATAACGCCAGACGCTGGCCCCCACACACAGCACTAGACACAGCCAGCTACTACCAAAGCTGCTCAAAACACCATCTCGGGGCGGGGGGGGGTCCTTTATTTGAGCCCTCTTAACTATTTCTGAGGAAGTGTTGAGTGACTCATCCGCTCCCTTCCAACACTTCCACCTCTCCATCCTGTGCCGGGTCCATCTGGCTTCCTATGGCCAAAATAGCATTCTGGGATGACTGTCCTAAAACGTACCAAAACGGATAGACAGAATGGCGAAGGCTCTTCAGAGTCACTCAGGAGATTTCCTGGAACAGAATCTTTTGTTTGACAGTGTCCCTGCCAGGTCCTCTCCACTGCATGATTTCCCAGTAACAGTAAAGTCTGTCCAATGTCCACCAAATGTATTGGTCAAAAAAAAAAAAAAAGAACTTCAATTCATCTCTTCAGATGTTGAATGGATGGCCCTGGTTCAACCTGGTGAAGGTATTAAATACCTCCACTCATCTATGCAGCCACACACCTGTTGCCCAACTAAGGAAAGCGATACTGGGGCCCCAGGGTCTGTAAGTGCCAGGCCTGACAGGTGCTGCAGCAGGTCCCACTGACCCAAATGCAGAATGGAGCGGGCTTCCACTTCATGACATCGGCTAACAAAGCCAACCTTGGCTTCACCCAAGGCTGTCCTTGGTTCACCCTGGGAGCCCACCCTACTACGTTAAATTTGGACTCAAGTAGGGCCTGCCTTAAAAATGTCTCTAAATTATTCGTTATGTGGCCCTCCAGACATTTGGGTTGCTGCAATTGCAGGAGCCTTGTGAGAAGCTGCAGACCAGCCAGACAGCCGCTAGGGGGTTCCCCATTAGCATCCGCCAGAGCCAGAGGGCTGGGCCCCTGGAGTTTTCTGGTATATTAGGGATGATTTATCAAAATATCAAACTGTTATTCTCTCCTTCCGTTAAGATTTAGAAGGCAATAAGAATATGCAGATGCCAAGTGGGGAGGAAACTTTAATGGTTTTACTTTCATTTGCTTTTGGAAAAAGACTGAATTTAACTTTGGACAGCAGTATCAAACAGAGTGGGGGCGGTGGTAGCAAGACAGCCACCAGAATGTCCCTCTGATTCTAGAACCGTAGGGCATAGGGACTTCTCTGTCTCTGAAGAAGCAGGAATCTTGTTGGAGCTAACCCAAAATATGATTGTAGTAGGGAAGTCTACGTATTCTTTTTTTTATTCAAGTTTTTATTGAGATAATCATAGATGCAGAGGCAGTTGTGAGAAACCATGCTAAAAGAGACTTCGTGTGTGCTGTACTCCGTTTCCCCCAATGGCAACATTTTCCGAAACTCTAGTAAAATACAACAACCCGTATATTAACACTGATACAATTATCTTATTTAGACTTCCCCAATTTTGCTTGTACTGCCTGAGCGTGTGTGAATGTGTGTGCTGGTGGGGGGAGGTGTTTAGTTCTATGCATTTATCACGGGTAGGTCCATGCATGCACCACCCCCGTTCAAGACACTGAACATTCCACCACCACAAGGTCCCCTTGGGTTGTCCTCCTACAAACACACCCACCACCTCTCCGAAGCACATGACAACCACTAATCTGCCCCCATTCCTAAACATTTGTCATTTCAAAAATATCATACGATGGAATAATACAGTTTGTAACTCTTCAGGATTGGGTTTTCTTTTCTTTTCTTTTTTTTTTTTTAACCCATCATAATTCCCTGGAAATTATCCTAGGCAGAGTCTGTATACACTCCAGTAAGCCTAACCATTCACTTGTTGAAGTACATCTGGGCTGATTCAGATATGTCTGTTCTAAAAAGGAACATTTGTGGTTTTAGCAAAGCTAAAGGTGTTTCGCAGAGCTAAAGGTGTTTCGCAGAGCTAAAGCAGAGCAGAGGTGTTTAGCTAATGCTGTTGAACATTTTCATGTGCTTACTATTTAACTGCATACCATCTTCAGTGAAATACCTCTTCATGTCTTAGGACCGTTTTCTAAGTGGATTGTTCATTTTTCGACTGTCGGGTTTTGAGACTTCTTCATATATTCTAGATACGAATCATTCGTCAGATATGTCATTTGCAAGTATTTTCTCCCCATCTGTAATTTGTCTTTTCATCCTCTTTACACGGACTTTCCCATAACAAAAGTTTTTAAGTTTACGAGGCCCGATTTATCAATATTTCCTTTCATGATTTATGCTTTTAATCTCAAGACCAAAAATTCTTTGCCTAGCCCTAGATCCTGAAAATTTTATCCCATTTTTTCTAAAGGTTTTATTGTTTTATACTTAAACCTTTAAAACCATGATCCATTTGGGTTAGTTTTATGATATCAGCTTTAGGTCAGTCTGTGTGTGTGTGTGTGTGTGTGTGTGTGTGTGTACGCACGCGTGCATGCACACTTGTTAAAAAGCTATCCTTCCTCCATCGAATTGCTACTGTACCTTTCCCAAGATCATTTGGGCATATTTGTGTGCAACTATTTCCAGGTTCTGTACTCTGTTCCATTGATCTATTTGTTTAAGTCTCTACCAATGATCCACAATCTTGATTACCTTAGCTAGATAGTAAAACTACCAGAAAGATTGATTCTCCTGCTTTATTCTTCTTTGTTAGGATTGTTTTATTTAGTTTTCTAAGGTCTGTTGTGCCTTTCCATATAAATTTTAAAATAAGTTTCTTTGTTTCTATAAAAAGTTACCTTGCTAACTTTGATAGTATTCTCTTAAAACTATAGGTCAGTTTAGGTAGAATTAACGTCCTTGCTATGTTGAGTCTTTCAATTCATGAACTTATTTACTTTCTTTCTTTAGCATTTTTAAATTGTCACCTACGGTTTCTGTATGTATTTTTTACACTTATCACTAAACATTTCATTTTCTTCCAAATGGTTATAAGTGATACTATGTTATTAAGTTCAGTTTACACATGTTCATTGCTAGTGTGTAGAAATGTGATTGATTTTTGTGTGTTGATCTCATATCTGGTGATCTTGCTAAATTCACTTATTTGTCCTAGGAATTTGTTTTTTATAAATTCTCTGGGATTTTCTACAGAGATAATTATGTCATCTACAAATAGTTTCTTTTTTTCAATCTTTATTCCTTTCTCTTCTTTTTCTTGCCTAATTCCGGTGGCTAGAACTCCCAGTACTATGTTGAATAAGCATAGTGAAAGCAAACATCTTTGCCTTATTTCTGATCTTGGAGGGAAAACATCCAATGTTTACCATTAAATTTGATATGAGACAGATTTTTTTGGAGATGCTCTTTATCAAGTTGTAATAATTCACCTCCATTCTTACCTTGCTACGAGGTTTTATTGTAAAAAGGGGTTATTTTTTTTAACATCAATTGGTACGATCATATGATTTTTTATTATGGTGTGATAGATAACTTGATTGACTTTCAAATGTTGAACCAGCCTTGCATAGCCATAATAAACCCTATTTCCTTCTGGGCATCTGGAATTTCAGTGACTGTGTTCAGTCATACAGGCACTATGTCCCTGGATGGGCAACCCCGATAAAAACCCTGTACTCCTAGGCTCAGGTGAACTTCACATGTGTTGTCATAACTCTTTGCTGGAAGAATTAAAAACTGTTTCACTCCACTGGGAAGTGACTCTTGGAAACTTGCACTTGGTTTCCTTAGAACATTGCCCTGTGTGCCTGACCCTTTGCTGATTTTACTGTGTATCCTTTTGCTGCAATAAATCTTAACCAGAGTACAAAATATTTTGAGAACCCTGAGTCCTGCTAGAGAACTTGAGGGTAGTCCTGAGGACCCTAAATACTGCTGTGAAACCATCTTGGCCTAAGGATTTCTTTTCCAGGATGCTTTTAATAGCAAATTCAATTTCTTTACTAGTTCTAGGTATATTCAAATTCGCTGTTTTACCTCGGTTGAATTTTGGTAGTTTGTTATTTTCGAGGAAAGGATCCATTTATGCCAGTTTTTCAATTTATGAGCACAGTGTGTTCATAGCATTACCTTGTTATCTTTTCAGTGACTGCTGGTCTTGTAAGGATGTCTCCCATTTCATTCCCGATGTTGGTAATTAATATCATCACTCTTTATTTATTGGAGGTTTTTAAAATTTTATTGATTTTTTCAAAGAACTAGTTTTTTATTACATAGATTTTCCCTATTATTTTCCTGTTTTTCATTTCATTGATTTCTGTTCTTTATTATTTCCTTCAACATGCTTACTTTGGGTTTATCTTGCTATTCTTCCTCTAGTTTCTTACAGTAGGAATGTAGATTATTGTTTTGAGACCTCTTCTTGTTTCTAATATAAATGTTTAGTGCTATAACTTCCCTCACAGCACTGCTTTAGCTGCAGCTCACTTTGTTGTTTTTTTTTTTTTTTTGAGACCTACTCTTTGACCAATGGATTATTTGAAAGGATTGTGTTTAATTTCCATTTTCTAATTTTAGGGATTTTCCTGTTGTCATTCCATTATTAAGTTCTAGTTTTATTCCGTCATAGTCAGAGAACTCTATAATTTCTTTTAAATTTGCTTAGTTTGTTTTATGGCCCAGGATATGATATATCTTGGTGAATATTCTATGAGAGTTTTAAAAAATGTGTACTCTGTAGTGGTTGGGTGGAATGTTCTATATATGGCAACTAGATTTGGTCAATCAAATACTGTAGTTCAGACTTTCTACATCCCTACTGACTTTCTCCTAGTTCTGCCAGTTGCTAAGAAGGTCATGTTGAGATCTCCAACTATAAATCTGGATTTTCTATGTCTCTTCAGCTTTATCAGTTTTGATGCCTATAATTTGAGGCTTTGTTTTTGGTGCACACATATTTAGGATCATTATGTCTTCCTGGTAGATTGATTTTTCTTATCATTATGTAATGTCTTTTTCTCCAGTAATTTTTTTGCTCTGAAGTCTATTTTATCAAACAGTAATGTAGCCACTCCTGATTTCTATATTAGTGTTTTAATGATATATCTTTTTTCTTTCCTTTTATTTTGAACCTATGTCATTGAATTTGAAGTGACTTTCTCAGAAACAACATATAGTTGGGTCATTATTTTTTTCCTTTATCAACTCTGCCAACCTCTGTCTTTTGACCGTTGCATTTAGACCTTTTACACTTAAATATTTATATGTTAATGTTTAAATTTGCCATTTAATTTTTTATTTCTTTCTTTTCTTTGTTTCTCATTCTTGGGTTTTTTTTTTCTTTGTCTTTCTATGGGCTATGTGGACACATGTTAGGGTTCCATCTTTACTTCTGGTGTCTTTGGGTGTATCTCTTTATCTTGTTTTCATAGTGGTTGCTCTGAGTGTCATACATATCTGGCTTATGACAGTCAACTGCTATCAGTACAAACTGAGTGAGATGTAGAAATTTCACCACTATTTATGCCCCTCTGCCTTTCTTCTTTTTAAATATTATAATCTTGAGTATGAAATGGTGTTGTAATTTTTATTTCAAGTGTCTACTGTGATTTGTGTAGAGTCATGAGTGCCTGACTACTGATATTGACTACAGTTTTGGGGGTTCCTAAGATCACACTTCCTTATTACACTAACTGCTGGTTTAAGCATCTCCAAGACTGTAGGAGTCCTAATAATTTGCTAGAAAGACTCACAGAACATACTGAAGACTATTATGCTCACAGTTAGTATTTATTGAAGCAAAAAGATACAAATTATAATCAGCCAAGAAAAGAGGTACATGGAGACGTCTGGGTGGCTCATTCAGTTAAGCGTCTGCCTTCAGCTCAGGTCATGACCCCAGGGTCCTGAGATCAAGTCCTGCATTGCGCTCCCTGCTCAGTGGGGAGTCTGCTTCTCCCTCTCCGTCTGCCATTCCCCCTGATTGTGCTCTCTAGCTCTCTCTCTGTCACATAAGTAAATAAAATCTTTAAAAAAAATGGTACATTGTGTTTAGTACAGGAGAGTTCCATGTGTGGAGTCTAGTTGCATCTTCCAGTGAAGCCATAAAGAACTCTAACTTCTCCTAGCAATGATATGTGTCAATATTCACAGAAAATTGACAATCAGGAAGGTTCACCCGACTCTTAGTGTTCAGAGATTTTACTGGGACTTGGTTATGTAAGCTGGCTGGTTGACCTTAATCTCCACCCCCTGCAGAAGTCCCAAGGCCCCTGCCATAAATCACTGTTGACATATGTTGTTTGATGTGACCCAAGGTCTCAGGTAAACAAAAACACTCTTGTTAGTTAGGACATTCCACAGGCTTAGAGAATACTTCCAGGGGCTAAATACAAAGGCCAGACTTCAGGTAAAGTACATGCTTAACTACATAATTTGCAAAACTGTATGCTAAACTAGTACTAAAAGAGTACTTACTACATAGTCTTTACTACATAATTTGCAAAACTCCTGAGGAAAAGACTAATCCACTGCATGTACTTATAATTCTACTTTTTCCATTGTTTCCTCTTCCTTCCTGATAACCTATGATGTTTTTTAATCATTTCTGCGTGAAGAACTGCCTTCAACCAATCTTTAAGGGTGGTCCAGTAGCAATACATTCCTTTAGTCCCCCTTTGTTTCAGAAAGTCTTTATTTCCTTTTTATGCCTGAAGGATACTTTCACCAGATAAAGAATTTGTGGTTCATAGTTCTTTCCATTCCACACTAGAAAAATATTACACCACTTCCTTCTGGCCTCCAAGGTCTCTGAAGAGAAGTCCACTCTCCTTCGAATTGGTGTTCCCAGATAGATAATGTGTGGTTTGATGTGCTTTCAAGATCTTTCCTTTGTCTTTAGTTTTCAAAGGTTTGATTATGGCATGTCTTGACATGGATTTCTTTTGTCTTAACCTGTTTGGGGTTTTCTTAATTTCATGGATCTGTTCCTTTGTGCCCTTTGCCAAATTTGGGATGTTTTCAACCATTATCTCTTCAAATCCTTCTCCAGCCGACTCTTTTCTTCTCAGATCCTGATGGTAAAAAATGTTGACTCTTTTTTACAGTCCTATATTCCCTGAGGCTCTGTTCATTTATGTCAGTCTATTTTTCTCTCTTTTGTTCATATTGAGTGAATTCCACTGTTCTGTCCTCAAGTTCATTGATTCTATTCTCCATCAAGGAAGAATGTCCCCCCCATCGATTTATCATAGGTAGGACTCCTAATGGCCAGTGGTATTAAGCACACTGAATGTAGTCAGAGAGACTCCCCTTTGATGTGGGGGGAGGAATCAGCTTCCTGGGACTGACTTCCATTGCTAGGATGGGAGATGGGAAATGCCAGTTCTGGATTGCCTTCTTCTGTTGGCTGAGCAATGTAAGATACCCTACCTTTATTGTGTTCCTCTAGTCCTGGGATCCCCAACAAATTCATCTTCTTCTCCTTTCAAAGTTTTTCACTGGTGATATCTTGCATTATTTCCAGAGCTTGTAATTGTGCATCAGTGAGGAGAAGCACAGGGAAAGGGGGATTCAAACAGTTTTTGACCTCCCCCTTAGAAACCTAGGAAGGGCTAAGCAGGGATGTCCAGAGACCAAATTGAGGGCCTGTTAGTCAAAAGAGTCACTATGATTGTGCTTGTGTAGGAAACTGTGTCCACACTTGGAAAAAAATTTGATTGGGTAGAGAGAGGAATTAGAAGTGACCCAATGTCCAAATAGCATAACATGACCTATGGGTTTCTGGGATGTGTTTGTGTATAAAGAGAACAGTGAGGAAAACGTAGTTGAATGGGTGAGGAGGGGCATCATATTTTTAGAGTTAGAAACTTCAAAAGCTATTATTATACTACCTAACCATTTATAAATAGGAAAACTGAAGCTCAGAGAGGACAGTTAACACCTTCTAGAGGCAGGGCTGGACTTTGAAGCCAGGTCCACCTGTCCCTAAAATGCATACCTCTACCACTGCACCTCCCTACCTCCTACAAACGGGTCTAGACCTCTGTCTTTGGAGTCAGAATGCACTTCCTAGAAATGGAGTTAAACAAATCTTGGTTCTCACTTTCATTATTCTGTGCCTTATTCAGACTTGGCAGCAGTGAAGTGACTGGGATAAAACCAGGGAAGGTGTTGACCAAGGACTCCAGTCATAAGAAAACTTGCTTTAAAACAGCAGGGCTGAAGCAACTCTCCTGAGCATATTGACCAGGGGTCCCTCTTCTCTGCTGTTGCATCCTCCTCTCTTTCCAGCACATGCTGGGCCCAGTCTGGAATAGCATGGGATTTTCTACATTGCCCCCCTGCCAGCCTTCTTCACCCTTAGTGAGGACTCCTCACCTTTGGTGCAAGCAAATACAGATAAATAAATTTGGCTGGGGTTAGAAGAAAGCTGGGTGGGGTGGGGTTGCCATGAAGAAATGGCTTAGATGGCATGAATACGACCTGGTGGGGAGGAAGGAAGTGTCTGATTCCATAGGACCGTTTGTTTCATTTCTTACAGTTAAAGTCTGAAAAGGCTGAGTGCACTGAGACAAATTCTCCTGTGTTCTCATCTCCACTAAGCCCAAATTGAGACATTTATTAGACCTGAATTTAAAAAATCTTTTAAATCTCTTTCATCCTAGAGAGAAATAATCATGTGTAGCTGATGTGCTCTGTAATAATAGCTGTAATTAATCTGTTGAAGGTCTGTACAATTCACAATGCAATAGATGGGAGTGATGGCTGCTTCTTGGATTTGTAGCCTTTGGCTTTGGAACAAAGACTGTGGGTTTCAGAGGCGATGATGCAGCAGAAAACCCAAGAGCTACCTTCTGTCAGCTCCTCTGCTTCGTCTTCATCTGCAACGTCCTGTGGGTGTCAACTTTGGGGGGAAATGTTATGTTTTAAAATTCAACTCTCCCAAGTTTGACTATAAATCTCTTATGGAAATTAAAGATGAAAAACACATTTCTTTTTCACTGGTCTCATTTGTCTAATAAATGCCTTAGGGACTCACAGCTCAATCAATGCTTCCAATCTCTTGAATTAAATTATCTTCCTTTCGTGGGCTAGATAAAAATGATTTAAGTAGGTGGAATAATCTGGCTCTTATCTTAGTGTTATTGACTGAATGGCAGTATTATCAATGTTTTTCCCCTCCTGTCTTATTTATTTCAAGAACAGCCTGAGATTGCTGGGGGAAAGAAAAAAAAAAAAGATTGTTTCACTAGAGAGTATGTCTCCAAATTAGTCACACTCAGCAAATAAAGGTTCCCATCTTCCCTTTGGAGTAAAAAAGCTCCCATTTTCCCTTCGGGTAAAAGTGTAAACTTGAGGTCAGTAGCCTTCCTCAAATGCAAGTAGATTTAGTGCCCTCCAAATCAGAGCATTCATACTACATTTAAGAGCATTCTTACATAAAGCAAGATAAGCACACAAATTAGAATTACAGAAGAAACATAAGAAAATGTCTCTGTCCTTCAATAAGAATGGTTTATCTTGGTATATTTCACTTATTTGTTTATTATACAAACATTTGTTTAGCAACCCGTATGTACTAGACTCAAGGCCAGGCTCTGTGGATGTAAAGATGAATAATGCAAGGACCTGGAACTCATTTAGTTTGCTGATGGAGAAGTACCATATAAATAAATGATGATACAGTGTGTAAATGCTGTAGTCGAAATATACAACTGTGCCCCATGTGAGTGGGAGTCAGGATAAGAGCAAACCTACATGACGTATAACTAAAAACAGCACCGTTCAGTAAAAGTTTCTGTGATGATGGAAATGTTTGATTTCAGCACTCTGCAATAAAACTGCCACTAAGTGCATGTAGCTATTGAGCACTAGAAATTTTTTGTTTTATTTCATTTTAACTAATTTTAATAGCCACATGCAGCTAGTGGCTACCACAGTAGATAGGATAACTGTAAAGCACAGGTTCTCAAGCTTTTAGTGTGCAGCAGAACCACCTAAAGACCTCCATTCTGATTCAGTAGGTCTGGGGTGGAGTACAAAAATTTGCATTCCTAGAAGCCCAGGTGGTTCTGATACTTCGATCTCACTCTGAGAAACACTGCTCCAAAAGACTCAAGTCCCTAGAAGTCAGACAGGGCAACACCTGTCCTTTGCCAGGTAGACTTACAAGGTGAATGAAGTGGGCTCTAGGACCGTCACTTTCCAGGCCCCTTTCAATACCTACAAGGGGCTTCAGCGGTGTGTCCCACAGGTTGCAATTTATAGAATTTATAAAACCTAAGATTGGTTAAGACCACTCTGACAGGGGCGCTTGGGTGGCTGAGTCATTAAGCCTCTGCCTTCGGTTCAGGTCATGATCCCAGGGTCCTGGGATGGAGCCCCACATTGGGCTCCCTGCTCTGCGGGAAGCCTGCTTCTCCCTCTCCCACTCCCCCTGCTTGTGTTTCCTCTCTCAATTTGTCTGTCTCTGTCAAATAAATAAATAATTTTTTTAAAAAAGAAATCTAAAGACCACTCTGACAATTTCTCCATTACACTTCCTTTTCTATTGGGTCATGTGAAGGGGCCAAGGACATTTGGGGGATGGTGCTAAGGGGAGATTGAATTAGACTTTTTTTTTTTTTTTTGGCTACAAGGAGTATATTTTTGTGTTCTTCAGTCGTGTGCATGTATGGAGTTACAACAGGTGGTCCTGGTATGAATTGTATTAAGAATCCCACCATCCTCCACATCACTTGGCATCAGGGAAATACAAATTAAAACCTCATAGAGGTACCACCTTACACCAGTTTGAATGGCAAAAATGACAAGAAACAACACGTGTTGGAGAGGTCGTGGAGAAAGGGAAACCCTATTACACTCTTGGTGGGAATGCAAGTTGGTACAGCCATTATGGAAAACAGTGTGGAGGTTCCTCAAAAGGTTAAAAATAGAGCTATCCTATGACCCAACAATTGCACTACTGGGTATTTACCCCACAGATACAGATGTAGTGAAATGAAGGAACACCTGCACCCAGTGTTCATAGTAGCAATGTCCATAATAGACAAACTGTGGAAGAAGCCAAGATGTCCTTCAACAGATGGGATTCTGTTCAACAGATGAATGGATATCCTTCAACAGAAGAATGGATAAAGAAGATGTGGTATATATACACAATGGAATATTACTCAGTCATCAGAAAGGATGAATACCTACAATGTGGATGAAACTGAGGGGATTATGCTAAGTGAAATAAGTCAATCAGAGAAAGACAATTATCATATGGTTTCATTCACATGTGGAATATAAGGAATAGCATGGAGGACCATAGGGGAAGGGAGGGAAAACTGAATGGGAAGAAATTAGAGAGGGAGATGAACCATGAGAGGCTATGGACTCTGGGAAAGAAGCTGAGGGTTGCAGAAGGGGAGGTGGGTCGGGGGATGGGGTAATTGGGTGATGGGTATTAAGAAGGGCACTTGATGTGTTATATGCACTGGGTGTTATATGCAACTAATGAACCATTGAACACTACATCTGAAGGTAATGATGTACTATATGTTGGTTAATTGAATTTAAATTTAAAATTTAAAGGCCTGTTGACCTGCTGGCACTGAGTAGAAGGTTCAGGTCTGTAGGCTGTTACCACAAAATACAAGTATGTGACTCATGGGGGATAAACAAGGTTTGGAATGGAATCTGTAGGAAATGTTTCCAATAAGTAGACATTTATAACTCTAAGTGGAGGGTTCAGTTCTTACAGCACCTAGTCAAAATGGAAGCTCTCTCCAATAGAAATATACTTTATGATTTCATAGCGAATACAATTATAAAATAGCCATTCTCTTTTGTTTTCTTTTTGAAAAGAAAACAATGTTTCGATAAAGCTGGAAGACACTGTTTTACTTGCAATGTGGTTAGAAATTTTGAAGTGTATCAAGAAAACAAGTGAAAAATTGAGTCCCAATCTGGATATAGAAAAGGGGTATTTATTTTGGTCATCATTACATTTCTTTATTAAAAAGCTAAAAGAGAAATCCAACCAAAAATGAATGGAACATAAAAGTTATAAAGATGAGCAATATGTTTAATAAGGATTATTATGATACTGTAGCAAAAATATATTCTTTATTTTAAGTCATAAGTAGTAATTTATTGAGAGAAAACAATATATTTTGAGTGGAAGTGAAGTATGGACTCTTTGGGTTGTTTGATATTCCAATTAATGAAGAGGAGTAAGTCCTATAGCAAAATGGGAAAAGGCTGATTTGGCACAAACCATGGATCTGACCAATCATAACCTAAAACTCAAAAGAAGTCACTATGAGAACCTTGGTGACAAAATAGTTTATGAGTGTTGCCAACTCACAGGGTTTTTTAGATTAATCTCTATACAGAAAACAAAGTAGAAAAGTCCTTAAATCTCACACTGTATGAAAAAACTTAGTAGATGCTTTTCTAAATTTGACACTAATTCTAAAAATTTGCCAAAAACAAATTAGGAAACTAAATAAACCTTATTTTTTTGTAAATTATCAATCATTCAAAACAACTTCAATCCACAGTGCTAAGGAAAGACTGAATTATCTTCCTAGTCTCTTTATAGGAAAATGTTACCAAATTGCCATCTGAGGAGACTGAAGCAAAAAAAAATCTAGAAGAAACAACTACTTTAGTGGAGAATCAAATAGCTAATTAATTTTAAAAGTTTGTCTTATTTTTGCAGTGTTTGTGGTACTTGTCAGCATTTTAATGATTTTAAATTTAGTGATGTGTTATTTCTTTTATCATTTTAAATATTTGCTTTAAACATTCACTTATATTTACAGTTTTGTATTATTTTTTCTTCAAGAAGACCCATAAATTATAAAAGACTTAGGTTCCACAGAATCTGAATTTAACCCTGCCCTTTTCCAAATACCTGTGAAGTGAGTTGAAATAATGCTTCTATAAGCAAATGGACTTAGGAAAAACCTTCTTCACTATTGTACCTTCAGGGCTTACCACAGTGCCTAGGCACATAGTATATGCTTAATAAAAATTTGTTGAAGAATAAATGAAGAGTAAAGCTTATGTTCAAATAATGGTGAGCAATTATCCAAGATAAAGCTATGTGCATCAAGAGTCGGCTAAGAGGTGAGTCAAGGGAAACTTTTTTTTTTTTGTACATCTCATTTTGATGCTCTTCAGTAATTCAGATTTATTTTTCTTGTGAAGAGCACTCTGCTGTATTTTGAAAATCTAAAGCTATATCTGACAGCAACTCTGGAGCTCTAAGTCCAGATGAGGGGACAGAACCTAGTTAAATAGAGAACAGCTTTCATTCAGTGTCACTGGGGTGGTCAGATAGTCCAATGGACGTCAGAGGAGAGAGACCACCTGGCACCAGTGTAGTTAGGACAAGCTCATGGAGAAGTAGTTCTGAAGCAGAGAACAGGAGAGGAGGTCAAAGACTGGGAAGGAGAAGGGGTGGAGATGGGAACTTACATGGTCTGCTTAGAAGGGGATGGGAGGCAAACCATTTGGAGTGAATAGGGAGGTAAGACAGGAAAGTCCTGAAGGGAAAATTGGAACTCCTTTAGGAAAGTCAACTATGAAAGCCAAGATTACTAGAAGAAGTTCGGTACCATCCTGAGGGTAAAAAGGGACACACAAAGGGTTCTGTGTATAGAAAAACAAGTGTCTAGTGCAGTTTAGAACACTTTGTCCCTATGGCACAGAGGAGGGCTTGAAAAGAGAGACTCCAGGCAGGGAGACCAGGCAGGAGGCTACCCCAGTAGCTCAGGTGGGAGGGGACACAGGCCAGGACTGAAAAGTGAGCACAGCAAAGGAGGAAGGAAGCTAAGAAATGATGCCAAAAAAAGGGGGGGAGCTTGGGTGTTTGGTTTGGGTTTTTTTAAAAACACTTACTGAATGTCAACACACAAAAGAAGTTTTTTCATGGACTACTTCTTTTAATTGTCAGCAACTACAGGAAATAAAGGCCATCATCTCCATGATAGGGGCAAGGACCCTCGGGCTCAGTGAGGTGAAGACACACACTCCCAGGCAGGTTGATCAGGCTGTGTATTCCACAAACATGTCCTTTCCACACACCACACTGCCACAGGAGGCAAGAGGTGGGTGGAGTCAAGCACAGCTTCTAAGTTTGCAGCATGGAAACCAGGATGAGTGGAAATAAAGAAGAATCTGCCAGAGAGCTGTGAGGTTGAGGGGGGAGGAGAGGAATGGCCAGCTTTAAAGGCAATCTTTTGTAGGCAACTATTTCTATGATTTCTATTTGAACAGCTGGAGAACAGTTTCTTTCTCCTTGTTCTCCAGGCCTGACAAGTATTTGGAGCCCTGGGACTTTGAGAGAATCACTCCGCAGCTGTCCCTGACATTTGAAAATCTGTTCCCAGTTTGAATTAAGTGGAGTCTTCAGTCTTGGTTATGAAAGCTATTGCAAAAAAAAAAAAAAAAAAAAAAAGGGGGTAGAGAGCA
>LNAC01001116.1:126852-138175 GCA_002007465.1 Ailurus styani
AAAAAAAAAAAAAAAAAAAAGGTGGTAGAGAGCAGTTTATTTAAGCTTTTCTTTCTTGTTGCAACTGACCTTCTAAATAAAAATATGCAATCCAAACAGGCCTCTCTGTCTCCAGGGAGGGAAGGGCTAGGAGGTAAGATCCAGAGCCAAAGTTCAGTAGCTTCGTATCTAACTCTGCCTTTTTCCCTAAAGGACCAACGCCATGGTCATACTTGAGGTTAAGCTAATAATATATGAGTCCTTCTTCCTAAAGCTCCGTACTTAAGGAAAATGCAAATCCTAGGGTATGCTCATGAAAGATGCATTTCTCCTGTTCAATAAAGGAGTAGATATTTATGTGTTTCCACAATTTACAATTTAACAAAGACTTGTTGATTTATTTGAGTATTTCCTGACCAGTCAGTTTTAACATCTTATGTTCATCTTCCAAGGACAAATCACTATAGCAGCAAAACATCCCCCTCTTAACAGAAAAAAAAAAAAAAAAGCTGATCATTTTCAAAGTTCCTCTTGCTACTGAAAGCGTGAAAATCAGAGGAACAAAACTGGTGCATCTACAACAGGAAGCTGACTTTGAAGACCCTGTAGATATTCTCTTTGGTTAGAGGAAACGATATTAAAAGTGAAAGTAACAATCTCTACTTGCACCGACTAGTCGAACACGGTTTTAGAATGCTCTTCTTAAATTGCGTTAGTGCTATGGGGTCACTGTAAAAGACACAAATGTTATAGAAATATACTTCTAGAATATTCCTTCCTTCACTGCCTATTATAGTTGATTAGACTGTTGTGAAAATCGCATATAAACATTTCAACATAAAATGTATAGTATATATTCCAGGGATAATGTAAAGAATTCAGACGGTGTTGTATAGGATCGCTCTTGGCTCTAGGCCACTATAAAATCCCCCTCGTGTCATCGGTTCAGCTCAGAAAACCTTTCTGAGGTGATGGGCAGTGATTCTGATATATCTCCCCACAGACATGAGGAGGTACAAAAAGCAAACCATTTTTTCCAGGTCCAAGCAGAATAAAAATAATATAAAATCAGTGTGAGGTTGCCAACTGTCTTGATTGTAAAGAGCTCTGTTTTAATCTGAGAACGTGTTTTTCTTTTCATTTTCTTGCTGTTAAAATATCCATTCTTTAAAAACAATTTATAGTAATGATGATAATTTGGGATTTTTGTCTAATATCATTTGTTACAAAATAAAGTTACCGACAGTAGTTTAGGCTTGTTTAACCATTTTTTAATCTTTAAGTGTACAATCAAATGGCATTAAGTACATTTACAATGTTGTACAACGATTTTCATCCCCCCAAACAAGACAATCTGTACCCATTAAACAGTAGGTCCCCACTTCCCGCTTCCCAGGGCCCTGGTAACCTGTTTATGTTCAGTCTCCATGAATTTGCCTATCTAGGAGACTCATGTAAGTTAAATCACATATTTGTCCTTTTGTGTCTGGCTTATTTCACTTAGCATAATGCTTTCAAGGTTCATCCATGTTGTAGCCTGAGTCAGAATTTCTTTCCTTCTTAAGGCTGAATCATACTCTGTTCTATGGACGTGCTTGTTGATCTCACTATTCATTTGTTAATAGACATGTGGGTTCCTGCTCCCTTTTGGCTATTGCAAATAATGCTGCTGCAAACCTTAATGTATCAGTCGTTGTTTGAAGCTCTGCTTTCTATTCACTTGGCTGTATATCTAGGAGTGGCTTCACTGGATCCTCGGGTAATTGCATGTTTAACTTTTTGCAGAACTGCCCAACTGTTTTCCGCAGCAGCTGCACCATGACAGTCTCACCAGTGTGCACAAGGGTTCAAATTACTCCACATTCTCACCAACACTTGTTATTTTCCACTGTGTCAGTTAACATACATGTAATAGTCATCTTAATGTGTGTGAAGTGGTAACTCACTGTAATTTTGACCTAAATTTTCCTTATGACTGTGATGATAAGCATCTTCTCATATATCATAGATCTTCTTTGGAGAAACACCCATTCAAGTCCTTTGTCCTTTTTTAAATTGGTTTGTTTTGTTGTTGAGTTGCAGAAGTTCTTTATATATTTTAGATATTAATCTCTTATCAGATATACAGCTTGCAAATATTTTCTCCCATTCAGAGTGTTCTCTTTCCATCCTATTGTTCATGTACTTTGATACAACTTTTTAAAAATTTTGATGAATTCTATATGTCTAATTTTTATTTTCTTACCTATGTTTTTGGTGTTATGTCCAAGAAACCATTGCCAAATCCTATGTCATGAAGATTTCCCCTCATGTTTTCTTCTAAGAGTTTTATAGTTTTTGCTCCTACATTTAAGTCTTTGATCCACTTTGACTTGATTTTTGTATATGATGTAAGGTAGAGGTCCAACTTCATCCTTTTCCATGCAGATATCTAATTTTTCCAGCACCATGTGGTGAAAATCCTGTCATTTCCCTATGACTGGTCTTGGCACTCCTGTCAAAATTCACCATGTATGGGGAGGGTTTATTTCTGCACTCTTTATCCTATTTAACTGGTCTATATATCTGTCTTTATGCCAGTACCACATGGTCTTGATGACTGTAATTTTGAAGTAAGTTTTAAAATCAGTAAGTTTTAAAGGGACATGAGTCCTTTAGTTTTGTTCTTCCTTTTTAAGATTGTTTTGGCTATTTAGGTGTCTTGAGATTCCATATGAATTTTAGGATGGGCTTTCTATTTCTGCCAAGTATGTCATTGGGATTTTGATAGGATTGCATAGACTCTGTAGCTCTCTTTGAATAGTATTGACATCTTAGCAATATTAAGTCTTTTAATCCATGAACATAGGATGTCTCTCCATTTACTTATGTCACTTTAGTTTCCTTTGAAAATGTTATGGAGTTTTCAGCATACAAGTCTTGCATTTCCTTGGTCAAATTATTCCTAAGTATTCTATTCTTTTTATACTGCTGTAAATGTAATTAATTTTTAATTTCCTTTTCAGATCATTCATTGTTAGCTTCTAGAAATGCAACTGGTATTTGTGTGTTAATTTGTATTTTGTAACTTTTCTGAATTCACTTATTATCTCTAACAATTTTGGGGAATAGTTTTGTGTGGAATCTTTAGAGTTTTTATACATATAAGAATATCACCTGTGAACAGAGATAATTTTACTCCATCCTTTCCAATTTGAATGACTTTTATTATTTTACCTAACTACTCTAGCTAGAAGTTTTTGTACTATGTTGAATAGAAGTGGTGAAAAGTGGGAATCCATATCTTGTTCCTGATCTTAGGTAAAAATCTATCAGTCTTTCACTTTTGAGTATCATGTTACCTATGGAATTTTCCTATATTGGTCCCTGGTTTTTAAAAATTTACTGAGCTATGGAATCTACCATCCTGGAACTACTGGTATAGGGGAAAATACAACAGCTTGGAAGTCAGAAAAACTCAGATATATTTAAAAAAAAAAAACTTCCAAACTTTCTAGGGGTTTTTTGCATTGATGGAATAATGAGCATCAAATTTACCTACTACCCTAAACAACTAGATAAAAATATATGAAGCAATTATTTTCAGGAATTAGACAATAGGCAGCATGGGTCCATGGTACTTGAAATGAGGGAAATACAGATAAGATCACATTACCCTAGTTTTCTGCTAGGGACGAGGGGGAGTATTTCTAAACTGGCACTAGAGAGCAGCACCCAAAACAGAGCAGCAGTTTTATTGGCATGAGAAATCAGAAATCAGCATCCCTAGAATTTGGGGATGCTGAGGTAACTAGATTTTCATGGGGTCCTCTTAGCTTTTTGGCAAATACTGCTATACACATACAGGGTAAACTTTTACAAAGCCTGGCAAAGAAAAACTAAGGAAAGGTTGAGAATTGATAGAAATTCTAGCCTTTTCACTGTGTTGGGAGACATTAGAGTTTGACCAACCAAAGTGGAGAGACAGTTGGAATTCAACTGAAGCCCAGAAAAAGACACATTTAAGAGATAGAACCTCCCTAGCCCCATAAGCCCACCCTAAAAAAGCCTGAAGCCAAATTTTGACATGATCAAGGTGAGCTGCAGTAAGTTACTAGATCAACATATGTTTGTTAACAAGTTTCAATATTATTTGAAGGAGGTCAACATAATTCAAGCTCTCAGTGATACAGTAGCCACAATGCCCAGCATAGATTAGAAAGTAACGAAACACTGTAAAGAGGCAGGAAAATGTAACTCATGTATATTAGTTAGTAGAAACACCTAGAAATGACTCATATATTAGATTTCACTGAGAAAGACTTTAAAACTGCTATTATAAATATGAATAAGGACTTAAAGGAAAATATTAACATAAAGCAATTAACAGGTAGGTAGTCCCAGCTGAGAAATGGAAATTATAAAGAGGACTCACATGGAAATATTAGAACTGAAAATTATATTATTGGAAATAAAAAAATATTAAATTTTAAATTTCAAATAGAAACTTTATCAACTGAAACAGGAATAAATAAGATGGAAAAAATGAACAGAGTCTCACTGATCTGTGTGGTAATACCAGACAGTCTAACATATATGTAATCAAAGTCCCAAAAAGAAAGGGGGGGGGACATAGATAAATATTTAAATAATCAATTGTCTATATTTTTCCAAATTTTAAGTAACTTAACTTGCAGCTCTAAGAGACTCAAAGAACTCCAAGCAGTATAAACATAGATAAAACCATAATAAGTCAAATTGGTGAAAATCAAAGATAAACAGGAAATTTTCAGTGCATTCAAAGTAAAAGAAGAGCAATAAAAATAGTACCTAATTTCTCATCAGATTCAATGTAAACCAAAGGATAATGGAATGATATATTTAAAGTTCTGTAAGAGTAACTGCTACCTAAAATGCTATGTACAGTTCAGGTATCCTTCAAAAATAAGAATGAAGGGTGCCTGGCTGGCTCAGTTGGTAGAGTATGTAACTCTTGATCTCAGGATTGTGAGTTCAAACCCTGCCTTGGATGTAGAAATTACTTACAAATAAAATCTTAAAAAAAAAAGAATGAATGAAATAAAGACATTCTCAGATAAACAAAAGCTGAGAGAATTCATTATCAGAAGATCTGCCCTTCAGGAAATACTAAAAGAAATTCTTCAGTTTGAAGGGAAATAGTAATACATGTAATTTAGGATTCTCACAAAGGAAACAAAGGCACCAAAAATGGTAAATATGTGGATAAATGTGAAAGATCACTTTTTCTCTCATTTCTTCATTTTTTTTCAAAGACAATTGACTGCTATGGGTAGAGGCAGTCTGCTGTGGGCCATGAGCATCCGTGCATGTGCCAGACTGCAAGGCTTATCTGTCTTCTGAGGAGAAGCTAAAGTAGCTAATCATAAAGGCAAGTAAGTAAGTCAAAGCAATGGCAGTGAATATTGGAGAATTGCTCACTTACCAGTAATAGGAAGTAATAGGAAGACTGGCTTGTTCTCTGTTTTCTATGTTTTCTGCAATGTTTACCTCTTGCTCAGAAAGTGCTAGGCCCTTGACCATGGGTCTACTAGCTGCATCACAAAACTTCTGGATGTGTCACATCCATCTGGACTCCCCACATTGCCCATGTGAGAGTTGGAGGCAGGAGAAATCAATGCAAATATGCTGATGTTCACAGTACTCCTTATACTGTGAATGATAAGGCCTTATATCTCTGACCCAGAAGTGTTATGTCTTCTACCAGTATTCATGAAACAATAACAGATTAATTTATTAGCTTGCCAATAAGGTGATATCTCTGGAACTTCAGAGTTCTTAACATTTGTTTAGGCACAAAATAATGGCAACATATTATGAGGTTTATAACATACATAGAAGTTAAGTGTGTGTTATAGAATAAAGAATGGAAGGGATTGAATGGAAATGCATTAGTGCAAGTTTCTTACAGATGCACCCTATAATCCCTAGAGCAGCACACTGTCTAATAGAAATAATAAAAACAAATGCAAGCCACATATATACTTCTAAATTTTTGAGAAGTCACATTAAAAACGTATGATAAATCAAGAAAATTAATTTTGATATGTTAATTCGGTATCTTCAAAATACTAGCATTTCAACATGTAGTTCAACATAAAAATCATTAGTGAGATATTTTACATCTTTATCTTATACTCATTTTTCAGAAGTTAGTGTATATTTTAAACCATCAGCACATCTCAGTTAGTGTAGCCACATCTCAGATGCTCATGGAGCTAATGGCCAGCCCATTGGATGACACTGCTTTAGAACAACCACTAACAACATAAACAAGAAGGAAGAGCTGAAAAGCCAATAGATGAGATAAACTGGAATACTGAAGAAATGCTGTTTTAACCCAGAAGAAGTCAGGAAAGAAGACAAAAAGTCAAAGAACAGATAGAGCAAAAATCATTTCTAGGTATGGTAGATTAGTCTCTCATCACCTCCAGCTGGAATAGTGCACAGGAAAATGAGCAAGAAAGCTCAAATAGTGCAAACAGTTTTAGTCCCAAACCCACCATAATAAGCTTTGTGAATTTATTCCTTTACTATACAGTTTGTTTACCTGTTTACTGCAGCAGCACAGTGTTAAGAAGATGGATTTGGGGGTTAGCCCTAGATTTGAGAGTCGGCTCTACCATTATGTAAATCTTGGACAAATTACTTCATTGCTCTAAAGATCAATTTCTTTATCTGCATAATAGATACTATATGATAACTACCTTAAACCCATGTCAAAAAGTGCCTGCCATCTTGGAAACCCTCGAAAATATTTGTTGTACATTATTATCATTATCCAGTCAACTAACTCTAAGGACCAAAAACTATGGGCTTGACACCATTCAAGGCAGCAAGGATTCAAGGGTGAATGGCAAAATTCTTTTCTTCAACACAGAAGAGAGACATGTAATATCTGACTGCCTACTTAAGTGGCCATCACAAGGTGGAAGTAAGAGGTACAGAGAAGCAGTAGAGTAAATATACAAATGTTGCTATGTCAGTGTTCACGTTACGATGTGTAATCTGTTTTCCTTGACAAAACTCGGTTACCAAGGAGCCTGGAAAAACCATGAGTATAGTTCTGTTCCAGTCATTCTTTCCAAAAATTAACAGGCTTTCTTCTACTAGTGAATGGAAAGTAAATTATTCTCATTTAACTTAAAAGAGCAGTTTCTACTTTTTCACCAAAAAGTTTAAGCTTTTTACTCTTAATACTATTAGGAACTAGTATTTTATTGACAGTTGTCTCCACTAGCATCTTTTCTCAAAAGTAATTTGCTTGTTTGCATATATGACCCAACTCCTAATTCAGAGTTTTTCCCTAATGAGGACTACCAGGTTTGTAGTGCCAGCAATAAAACAAACACTTTCCATACACATTTAATGTAGCTTTGTGTTCAAGCCTGAAACATGGTGTTAGAAAGCTGCATTTTGTAACTGAGAGTCTGTGACAGCCAAGGTCCCATAGTGGTCAGTGCTGGGAAGAGAATGTGGGTGGTCAGTGTGATTCCACCCACATCATAAACCTCTCCCTTACATAGGCTCCTCTTCTGGTGGGTACTTAGGAGAGAGCAGTTGTTGAGCAATAGTATTTCCTATTTGTTCAAAGTATAACGATTTGGTCACACCTCTTCCACTGTTCTTACATAATATTCAGAGTCTCTCCAAGGAGACCACACATTCCAAGTGGGAGCAACAGCCTGGAATCATGTGTTCACTGTCAAGAGTGGCAGCCAAAGCTAGGTACCTGAGAATTCCCCTTTTCCCACATGACCTCTAAGTTAATCATCTACAAATATAAAGAAATTATCTCAGCTAATAAAATGTCTTATATCAAGACTCTTTCATTTGTATTTTTTTCAGATTTTATTTATTTGTTTGAGAGAGAGAGCACAAGCAAGGGGAGGGAGGAGCTCAAGGAGAGGCAGAAGCAGACTCCCAGCTGAGCAGGGAGCCCAATGTGGGGCCTGATCTCAGGACCATGAGATCATGACTTGAGCTGAAGGCAGATGCCTAACCAACTGGATCCACCCAGGCACTCCTGTATTTCTATATTATAAGCAGTGTTTATTTTACTAATAGTCTGTATCATCCTCTGAGTAAACTGAAATCTCAAACAAATCTCACAGCAGAATCCTCTTCACCTATACCATCCCCTAACACAGTTTATTCAAGGATAAAGAGCACCCTGCAAAAAATTAACAATAAATGTTTGTCAATTGGATTTTCATGAAGGTCTAAATTCAGTAGTCTCTTATTTTTGGTTTCTTTTGTTTGAATTTGAAATCATAGTAGAAAATAGGTAATAGTCATGTACGGGGATTTACAAAAGAAATTCAAATGACCAATAATGTAAAAAAATGTTCAGCTGTATGAACTGCATGAAAGAAACACATAAATACAAGGAGAAACCGGTATTTATCACTTAATTGACAAAAAGTTTTAAATAATCATGCCTAGCTGCTGATGAGATTGCTATATTGTTCAATGTATTTGGAAAACAATATGGTAGCATGTATAAAAAGCCTTCGAAATTTGGTAATTCTTTTTACCAAGCATTTAACTTTCAGGAATTTACCTTAGGAAAATAATCATGGCTGCACAAATATAGAACAATAAGGAAATTCACGATAGCATTACCTCCTATTACATAGCTATTAATAGTCTAAATGTCTAAAGTATAAATTGATTAAATAAATCATGGTCAATCCATACAATAGAATAAAACAATACAGTTATTAAAAGCTGTGTCTTGGAAGAACTCTAAATGATCAGTATAAGTAGTATAGTATATGACCATAGATGTGATTTGTATAATACAACCTTGTTTGGTGGGGGGGCTCAAAGAAGATCTCACAAAATATCAGTAGTGGTTATCCCTGGGTACTGAGATTCTGTATAATTATTTTTCCTTCTTTCCTACCTTCCCTGTCCTATCTCCCTACAAGGGAGGGTTATCCTAAATATCCCCAAAGTCCTTCAGTCAGAATATATTCCTTTAGGAATAAGAAACAGAAAGAGAGAAAAGGAAATTGTGATACACGTTTGGAAAAAGATGACATCATATTTTGCTAACTTCTTAAGGATCAGAGACTCTCAAGGGAGGGACAGAGTTCCTTGCTTTGCCTTACTTATGAGGGCTCACTGAATCCAGAAGCCCAGCCACCAAGGCTAAAAAGACAAGCTTTCTGGGCCACCCCTTCGGGGGCTCGCCATTTCACTGGCCACCCTCTGCATTTCATCCATTCAGTGTAAAATATTTTACTGAATCCCTATTATGTGCTAGACACTGGACATATTAGAGTCAGGGATAAAAAGAGAGAGAAAGAAGGAATAATGGGAAGGAGGGAGGGGAAAAGAAAGCTTTCCTAATAAATTATGAGGGAATCTGACCTCCATTGAATGATGATGACCGATGAATAGTGCTGTGAAGAGGTGAGGTCCACCAGCTGCGCGAGCCTATTTCAGGGACTTGCCACGGGCTGAGCCCTGTCTCTGGGAAGCAAGCATTAAGCTAAGCTCTAAATAAAGCATAGGCATTAATTAATTAATTTAATGTTTAGAGGGGGGAAGGCGCAGAGAGAGGGAGAGAAAGAATCTCAAGCAGACTCTCCGCTGATCATGGAGTCCAAGATGGAGCTCAATCTCAGTACCCTGAGATCTGAAATCATGACCTAAACTTAAATCAAGAGTCAGCCACTTAACCAACTGAGCCACCCTGGTGGCCTGGAAGCATAGGCATTAAGAACAGGAAAGGGATAAGAGAATTCCAGGGCAAGGTAAGAGCGTGTGTTGGAAATGCTGGGCAGGAAAGAGCCAGGTTGGTATAGGAACTGAGAGAGAGCAGGAGCTCGAGAAAGGAAGACCAAATCAGTCAAGGTGTCATGGACATGTCCAGGGGCAGGCGGGGAGTCTCTTCACAGAACTGCATCTCAGCAGAAAAACCGGGTGCCAACTGGAGCATGGATTTGGGAGGGGGCTGGAATGAATACTGGGAGACCATGAGGAGTCTGTCTAGGGTCATAGAAGTCAGGATAGACAGATACAGACGGGATGAAAGATTCTCATGCAATCAAATGGAAAGCCCTTGGTGATGGACAGACTATTTTTAAGTGACTTCATCTCTGACTCCCTGATGGGGAGTCTCCAATCTTACGGTTCAAAAGCTCGAGCAAAGGAAAGGCCAGCTTTTTGAACAAAAAGTGACAACTCAGGGCCATGGCTTTTTAACACAATTAAATTCCAGGTGAGCAGAGGCCATAGCCATGGAAAGCACTTTTTTGCCTGAAAAGTACAAAGTGGCTTTTCCCCTGCTTTATTCATCAGTAACCTTACAATTGGAGCTGACATATCTAGGCTTCAAAGAAACAGCAAAGACCTTGATTTCTGAATATTAAGGGGCTATCCATGAAATCATCTTTGTTTCAGCATTGTCCGGTAGAGAGAGGGAAGGCGCCGTTCATTAGACTCCTTCGGGGGCTCGCCATTTCACTGGCCACCTTCCATGGCCTTTCTCTTCTGGACTTTGAAGGTCCTGCTTCCTATTGCCACGTCACATTTCTAATGGGAAGATATTCTTTTAATGAGAAGATATTTATGTCCCACATATGTCTGTCCACTTAGTCACTGGCCATGTGGGATAGGGCCTGGCATTGGCTGAAAAGCAAAGTCTGCAAGCAGTTTCCAAGTAGTGGGCGGTCATTTATTTTGATATCCTTAGAGGGGAAGATAAGTGAGCATAAAGGGACAATAGTTAAGAGACCTTTTTCTGAAAGGTCAAGAACTTGGGTCCTGGATCCTAACTGTCTGGGTTTCAACTCGGTCCTACAACATGTGTGATTTTGAACTGGTTACTAACTATGCCTCAGTTTCTTCTCTGGATAACAAGGATCATCATAGAATGAATCCAGAACCCCTTAACTAAAATCTTTGTGCACAGGTGTATTTTAGAATTCAGAATTTCTTGATTTTCGAAACGTAATAAGATTTATATTTTGTAACACTTTCAGTGGGTCTAGTATCTGCCCCATCAACCGCTAATCAATCACATTAATGTTTCTGCAGTGAAACCCAGGTAGGATAAATTAAAACTTTAAATTAAGGTAGTGATCCTCAGAGGCACATGCACCCAAATGTTTATAGAAGCAATGTCCACAATAGCCAAACTATGGAAAGAACCTAGATGTCCATCAACAGATGAATGGATAAAGAAAAAGTGGTATATATATACAATGGAATACTATGCAGCTATCAAAAGAAATGAAATCTTGCCATTTGCAATGACGTGGATGGAACTAGAGGGTATTATGCTGAGCAAAATAAGTCAATCAGAGAAAGACAA
>LNAC01001116.1:138373-181413 GCA_002007465.1 Ailurus styani
GGGTAGGGATAGGGTGGATGGGTTAATGACATTGGGGAGGGTTTGTGCTTTGGTGAATGCTGTGAAAGGTGTAAGTCTGATGATTCACAGACATGTACCCCTGGGGCAAATAATAATAATAATAATAATAATAATAATAATAATAAAATAAAAACTAAAAAAAAAAAGAATGACGAGACTATGAACCACCGGTTAGATTAGATTTTTTTTACCAAAAGAATTTTTTAAGAAAAAATCTTTCCTTTGTCAAGACTTTGGGATTTCCAAGTTGTGAATGGGGAATCATGGAGCTACAGCTATCCCATAAAGATGTTATAAATCTTTATATTATAATGTTAAAAATTAAATAAATAAGAGGGAATACATAAATATATATATGTTTGTGTGTGTATATATATATATATATATATATTCAAATGCTTAGAAGAGTACCTGGCACATAGTAGGGATCCAGTGACTTTGGCTATTTTTATTTATTCCAGAGGAGAAAAAACACAAGTTATCTTAGATTATTGTTTATATATTGAAGTTACTTCTGAGGAAGCTTACTATTTCAGGGAATAGAAAACTCTTCATGATAAGTTCTTCAGAAAAATTCTAGGTGGGTCCAACAGCCAGTGCTGAGAGAGAGAAGTCAAGAGAAGATCCAGTATCTAATACAAACACAGGCACATTACTTTATTCCAACTACCACCTGCCAGTCCAACAAAGTGTGCTCCCAAAAAATTAGCTTAAATGTGATGAGTACAAATCCCATAATGATCAGCAGAAAGTTCTAGAAGCAGTCAGGGTTGGAGGTACATATTAAAAACCTGAGCCTAGGGCTCAAGCTATAGGAGCAAATCAGGACTCCTCTCCATACTAGGTAAAAGAACTGTCTCCGTTCTTCACCACACTTCTGGTTTCCTCTCTAATGCTTTTCCTTTGGTTTATTAAAACCCATCTTAGCAGAGTGAAATCTTGAAAGTATTCTCAATTTGAGGACAGCGTTAGCTACAAGCAGTTCATTTATCCGATGCTGTAGAGAATTTGGTGGCCATGTGCATCGGTACTTTCAGACTAGACCTGCCCTCTGTGGATCTCGGACCAATTTCTTCTGCCTTAAGCAGACACTACTATTTGTTGCCCTTTCATTATTGGAAATTGATCAGATCAACCTGGAGAGCCCACCTCTTCCTGGGCCTAGTGTATGTGTTCCTCAGACAACCAAAAATCTTTTCTGTTTGTACTTTGTCATAGAACTTATAGACCCATTTAAGAACCAAGTGCTTTGCATATTATGTCTCCAGAATAATTAAATAATAATACTGATAATACATGGGGAAATAATAAAGAAACTGGTGGGGCAGGGGCAGTAATTCAGAGAGACCTGCTACAGTTTGTCTGTTGAAAAAAAAACAATTATTGGAAGACCCTGATAAGCTACTTCATTTGTCTGGGGCAAACTAAAAATAAATAAATAAACCAAGACATAGTATAGATACCTAATATTTAGCTGAAAATATTTCAGAAAACTCAATCCAACTTTCTATGTGAAACCCAAGCAATTTTTCAAGAAGCAAAGTCTCTCTCTCTCTCTCTCTCTCTCTCTCTCTCTTTAAAGATTTTATTTATTTTTCAGAGAGAGAGAGAAAGAGAGCATGAGCAGGGGGAGCAGCAGAGGCAGAGGGAGAAGCAGACTCCCTGCTGAGCAGGGAACCTGATGTGGGATTCGATTCCAGGACCCTGGGATCATGACCTGAGCCCAAGGCAGATGCTTAACCAACTAAGCCCCCCGGGTGTCCCACAAAGTCCTTTTATTAAGCAATAGTACTGTGTTGTCTCGTTCCATTAGAAAGCAAGCTCACTGATCATAGGGACTTTGCTACATTCCCAGTACTTGGAACCGTATCAGACATGCTGGAGGGCTCAGTAAATATTTGCTGAATAAATGAGCGAATAAATCTGAAGCAAGTAGACAAATAGATGAATTTTCTCTGGTTTTCTGTAGAAAGAAGGTTGTTTCTATACTTTTCTATCATACACATAATGTATGATAATAAAAATCCAACTGGTTTCATGGGGACCTCACACATGCCCGGGGATGAGTCTTCCAGACATCTGGGAGGTTGTGCTGACACTAACGCTACAAATTCCATGTAACCCACATCATGGTGGGTATGAAAACAGTGAAAGAGGAAGATCTCAGCAGGCAGCCCAGGAGTAGCTTCCCAACTTCTACACAGAAGGGGAGCCATTTTTAGTCTGCACTCAATCTGGAAGACAAAAGCAAGAGATCAAACCTGACTTGTCCTGCTGTAGTGTGGCAGAAACACAGACACAGGTCACAGAGGAGAGGAGCAGAGTAGCAGTGCAATGCAATGGAGAATTGCATCACTCTAATAGAATGAGTATCTGAGGGTCACTGAAGGAGAGCAGCCAGAGTTGAATACAAGAGTTGATGAAGACCATTTGCCACTGGAGGCAGCGCACATCATCAGGGCTCAGTGGTGAAGGATGGAGGGCTCTTTGCCATCGGCTGGCATCTGAAATGTAGACAAAATCAGCCTGTGGAAGTTCCGAACCCACCCCAAGATTGAATCACTTTGCCAAGGGAGCTGTATTCCCGTATCCTCAGCGTCTCAACTTTTATTCTTCAACATCAAAAGTTTTCTTCTTAACAACACTTTCGGTGTTCAGTGTTCTCAGCCAATAACATTTTACTCTGCAAGAAAAGAAAGGCACCATTCCTAAGCAAACCTTTATGTCAAAAAGCAACTTGAAACACAGAGTAAGAGGATTATCAAAAAAGTCTAGCTTCTTTAGTTTTAATTGATGAGGTGTTGGAAGTCAATATGAGAGCCTGACAGTATCTTTGGTTACCATTCACACATATAAAACCATATTTTATGTAACTATCATAAACAGGTTCTCATTTTATTTTATAGTTAAGAAACAGGACCTTGCTAACTCTTTTGTTGTCTTTATTTTTTTAATTTATTTTTTATTTTACTTTATTTTTTCAGTGATCCAAGATTCATTGTTTATGCATCATTTCATTGTCTTTGCAAAGCTTCTAGTTAAAGAACTCCTCAAACATTTTGGATTGCTTGAACTCGATGAGCCATTGCTGATGATTGCAGGCAAATCCTGGTTCTCAGTAAGCAGAACTCTGTAGAGAAAGTGGATGACTCAACGCTCCTATTATGGGTGCTATACAAAATGTTGCCTGCCATTTAGCAGAAGAATATTTTGACAAGTACTAAGATGATTTAAAAACAACACAAAACTGTATACTTTGCAACAAAGTAAATCTTAGAATCTGGAGTAGCAGCGTTCTCAGACGCTTAGACCAGAAGCACTGGCATCCTCTGGGAACTTGTTAGAAATGCAGGTTCCCAGGCCTCGCCCCAGACTTCCTGAGTCTGCAACCTAGAAACTCTGGGTTTAGGGCCCGGCAACCTTAAGCCCCCCAACTGATGCCGATGCCCTGAAGTCTGACCTTCATTACTCCAAAATCACCATGCCTCCAGAACCTCACAGTACTCCATTTTGAATATATCCCAATGCCAGTGCAATTCCTGAATTATGCTTCTTTTTACCACTAGGTCCTTTGATTCACAGTCTATGGCTTGGTCCTCAGATGACATGGTTTCCCTGTTGGCAGCCACTCACAGCTCTCTACCAGAATATCTGCTTCCTGTTCTGCCCTCCTGGGTCCTTCCTCTGGTGTGCTGGTCATGTGGTGCTCTGCAGGGGTGCAAGGGTTTAGCCTTAATTGCTCTGCTCATTCACTGTTCCAAGCTCTCTCGACACTTTCCGGAGCTCCTAGAGGTCCCTGGGGACAGCCTCCGTGTTCCTGTCTTGGAGCTACTGGTGGGCTTATTAAAACACAGTGCCAGATCAGGGAAATGCAGATCAAAACCACAATGAGACACCATCTCACACCGGCTTCACTCATATGCGGAATGAACGAAACAAAAGATGAACAGAGGGGAAGGGAAGGAAAAATAAAATAAGGTGAAACAGAGAGGGAGAAAAACCACAAGAGACTCTTAATCTTAGGAAGCAAGTTAAGGGCTGCTGGAGGGGAGGTGGGCAGGGGGATGGAGTAACTGGGTGAAGGGTATTAAGGAGGGCATGTGATTTAATTAATGAGCACTGGGTGTTCTATGCAACTGAGGAATCACTGAACTCTACCCCTGAAACTAAAAATACACTACATGTTAACTAAATTGAATTTAAATAAAGAACTAAAACAACAACACATAATTTTATCGTATTTATTTATTTATTTATTTATTTATTTATTTATTTATTTTATTTATTTTAATTTTAAGAATTAAAACCCCGGGCTCCATCCCAGAGTTTCTGATTCAGTTGGTCTCGCACACATACAGCCTGAGAATCTGCGTTTTTAACAAGCTCCTCGCTGAAGTCGTTGCTGTTGTTCGGGGACCACAGTTTGGGAATCACTTGAAAGCCAACATCACTACCTTATTTGTAAGTGAATACCTAAGAAGGAAGAAGAAGAAGAAAAATTAACCCAGACCTGCTCCTTTCCCAAATGACCACTCTGTGATGTTTCCCAAGAAATCCTAAGTATTCATCAAGTAAGTCAGTGTATTTGTTTTCAGTGGTAATCAAATTCCACTTACTTCAAAAAAAGTTCTGAGGTAACTAAAGTTACCTACCCGCAGAAACAGTCCATTTACCCAGTGAGCTCAGAGATACGCCTTTCCTCCCCGGGGGAAATAGCATACTCTGCTGCTCCTCCAATCTGCTGGTCGTGGCCCTGACTCTCCTTCTCTCAAGTACGGTGGAGCGGGGTGAGGGTGGGGAGCCAGGGCTGATGCGGAACAACAGAGGCAGTGGAATCGGGGGACAGACTCTTAGCTTTGAGAAGACATTAACAATCCCACCAATGACCAAAACAATTAACTCCCTCACACACACACACACACACACACACACACCATCTTAAAAGGGAGGCGCTCACTTCCCCATCCTGCTCCACCCTTCCACCAAGCCAAGCCAGAAATAGAATGTACCTCATTTCTCAGGGACGTCCCCTCCACCTCATCTCCAGAGGCCGCATCTGCTGCTTCCAGAACAAGCTCAGTTCTTCTTTTTTTTTTTAAAGATTTTATTTATTTACTTGACAGAGAGAGAGATCACAAGGAGGCAGAGAGGCAGGCAGAGAGAGAGGAGAAAGCAGGCTCCCCGCTGAGCAGAGAGCCCGATGCGGGACTTGATCCCAGGACCCTGAGATCATGACCTGAGTCGAAGGCAGAGGCTTTAACCCACTGAGCCACCCAGGCGCCCCACAAGCTCAGTTCTCACAGCTGCACAATTCACTGCTGAAACCCTAATCCTGAGAGTGGGGCTGGAGTCAGATGAGAGAAAATGCCAACAGGGCAAAAGCCTCATTCCAGATCCCAGATATGACTCTGTGGCCTTCAAAATGGCAAGCACTGCCTGCTGGCCCCAGCTGGGTCCCTGGTCCACAGCCCACATCAGGAGCCTACTGAGACATGGGGGGGCTGCTGATGAAAACCACACAGTAGCCTGTGGTTTTTGCTTTCCTGAGTTCATTACTCCACCTGGGGGTGGGGGACGCTATGGAGGGTGTTTGGAGGGGACCCACGGCATTAGGTCATGCCTCACTTGCTGGCTCCTCTCTGTGAAAGCAGAGAGTCAACATCCAGCCTAGCCTAGACACAGGCCACCATCATCCTGCTGATTCAAGGGTCAAAGGTCCTGGGGGAAGAGTATTCAAATGCCTTTGCTAACTGCCTTTTGCATCTCACAGTAGTTCCTCAGGAGCATAAAATAGGAGAAGTGAAACTGAACATTCACCCCTGTAGCAGAGGAGAGGAAGAGCCCCTGAGGCCCCTTGTTTGGGGCCCACTACTTTCCTGTGTGTCACACGCAGGGCCTGGCCATGAAGGGTTTCACGGTGGCCCTCCTCATCTGGACTCTGGTATCTCCCAGCAGCAGCAGCAAAGCCTGGCCCATACACACGGTCTGCCGGGATGGGAACCTGGAAGTGCTCTACCAGAGTTGTGGTAAGGTCTTTCAAAATGTGCTATTTTGTGTTTATGGGGAAATGAAGGCCCACAGATGGGGGCTGCCAAAGCGTTGAGTTGGGATGGGGAAGCAGTGAAAGGACCAGGACCCAAAGACTTTCTCCACTTGCAGTGGGTCTGCAAGGCCTTTGAGAGCCCTTGCGAGAAGGAAGGGTGTGGGGAGGGGAGTGGGAAAGAGCCTGAAGAGAGCCACAAAGAGGACAAGAAAAAGGCATTGAGTCTAAATGGAGCAATTCACTAAAACTGCAGAGCCCAAAATGACCGAGGAGTCTACCAACTCATGAAACCTCATTAGCTCAAAACTAAGAAAAGGTGCTTCCGTTAGTCACCTCCACCCCAAAGTGTATACCTGGATTACCTTTCCAGGTTATTGAGTTTGCAAATTGAGTGAAACGATCACATATGTCAAAAGAGAAGATTCCTGCTTTCCAGTGACACTCCTGGGGCGTCATTGCTCATTAATTCAGTACTTACCTGGTGGCTATTAATGCCAGGGTTTTTCCTAGGGCCAGATATAACCAAAGAGCATAAGCCATGGTTATTACCCCAATGGGGCCAACGTCTTTACCAACAAACCGTGCAAGCTAATGAATAGAACGCAGGGAACAGCTGCTGTAGGTATTTGAACCAGCGCTTTGGGGTATATATTAGTCTACGAAGGCTGTTAGAGCAGAGTACCATGGACTGGGTCTTAAACGACAGATATTTATTTTATCAGAGTTGTGGAGGCTAGAAGTCCAGGATCAAGGTGTTGGCAGGTTTGGTGTCTGCTCAGGCCTCTCTACTTGGCTTGTAGATGGCTGTCTTCTCCCTGTGTCCTCACACAGTCTGTCCTCTGTGCCTGGCTGGGTTCTGATCTCTTCTTCTTATAAGAACGCCAGTCTTATTGGATTAGGGCCCACCGATAGGACTTCATTTAACCTTAATCACATCTTTAAAGACCCTATCTTCAAATAAAATCATATTCTAAGGTACTAAGGGTTAAGACTTCAACATATTAATTTGGTGGGGAGAGGAGCATGCTTCAGTCCACACAGGGGGCCTGAGTGCACAAAAATGAGCTCAGTATCAGGCTCACATCTTGAATGAAGATTAGAGGGAGAGCCTCATGGAAAATTATGCCAGTGTGAAATATGACACTTTGGAGGTAGACAAGAAGCAAAATGCATTTTGACTGAAGGAGTTGGAAAAGTGATGCTCTTTTGGTATTTAAATTGGCCTCACAATAAGCTGGGGAGCAGTGGAGACATCGCCTTTGAGCAGAGAGCTGATACTGCAGCTGCCACCCAGGAGTTGCCTTGGAGAGGTTGGGATGGTCAGGCTGGTCTCCAGGGCCATTTGTCCAACTTGATTTTACTCTTTTAAAAAGAAGGAACACTGAACATTGAAATGCACAAAAACTTTTTTTCTAATGTAAAAGCGAATGAATGGCTAGATGCTGTAGGTACTGATCTCATTACTCTTGCTCTTCCCATGGGGATGGGATGCTTTCTGCTGGCATCTATGCATTGTAGGTACAGGATGAGAAGCAAGAGTTGAGATGAATGGATTGCTCGGGATTTGTTTTTCCAATTCATCCTCCCATAAAAGGTTGCCATGGATGGTCCCTCCCCCAGACCAGCCTGCAGCCTGCAGCCAAGCCTGGCACAGCCTTTCAAGTCCTTGCCAAGAAAGGCAAGAGAAGCAGATGCACCAGGAGAAGAACAAAAGCCTATCACCCGCCTCTGGGGATAACTCCTCCCTCCGGGTAGCTGCTTCATGGAGTCAACAAATTGTTGCTCTGGGCACTCAGAGGAAAGGGATGGAGGAGACAGAGTTCTCATTGAAGAGTAGGGGGAGGATCAGACAATTAAACAACAGGGTAAATGCTCTGTGCAAAAGGCTGGAATAGAGGCACATATCATGCACCAGGGCTCATGGTGGTTGGAAAGGGTGAGCTTGGGGTTCTAAACACGCCAAGGGAAGGGTCATCAAGCTTGACCTCAACCTCAAAGAATGACAAAAATAGTAATTATAACACCTTATGTCCTTATGTCCGTGGATGGTTTATACGTGCCAGGAGCCATGTTAAGGGTTTCCTATGCATTACTACTTTATGGATGTCTAAACAAGAGTTAGAAATGCCAGGTGACTCTTCCAAGGTCACACAGGTAATAGTGGCAGAATTACATCTTGGGAACACAGAGAAGGCATGAAGTAAGTATCTGTGGAATCGAAATGACCTGATACCAGACTGGGGTGACTCTGGAGCCTGTGCTTTAATCTCCTGCTGTTGAGAGTTTTGCCAGAAGGCAGGTGGATAGAGGTGGGGAGTGGGAAGGATAACTTGGCACAGAGAATGGCATGTTGACAGCAGGGAGATGTGACTAGGAATGGAGTTCAAGCAGCTGCAGAAGGGCTGGAACACAAGGGAGGGATGAGAGATAAAGTAGGAAATGTGGGCAGAGCCCAGGTGTGAAAGTGAATTTTATGCGTCACCTTGATTGGGCCACAGGATGCCTAGAGAGCTGATTAAACACTTTCTGGGTATGACTGTGAGAGTGTTTCTATGTATTAGCACTGAAATCACCGAACTTCGAAAAGGCAGATCACCCTCCCCAGTGATGGTGGTCACCATCCAATCTGTTGAGGGCCTGAAGAGAACAAAAGGGTGGAGGAAGGAAGGGTTCACTCTCTCACCCTGACTGTAAGCTGGGACTCTGACCTCCTGCTTAGAGCACTCCTGGTTTTCAGGCTCTCTCTGATCTTCAGACTAAACTATCAACCTTCCTGGGTTTCCACTTTGCAAATGGAAAATCATGGGGCTTCTCATCCTCCATAATCATGTGAGCCAATATCTTATGATAAATCTTTTTTATTATATATTTTTTCTAATATATATTTCCATTGGTTCTGTTTCTCTGGAGAACCCTAATACAATAAGAGACAAGGTTGGGCTGCATCCCTTTGGCAATGAGGCTATTGCATTTGGAAAGATTCCCTCAGGGAATGGGTGGAAGCAGATCGAAAGCTATTTGAGGCCACAGTCAAGGTTTGTAGCCTATAGAATCAATAATCCAGGGGGTGCCTAGGTGGCTCAGTCAGTTAAGCGTCTGCCTTCAGCTCAGGTCATGATCCCAGGTTCCTGGGATCAAGCCCTATGTCCAGCTCTCTGCTCACCAGAAAGCCTGCTTTTCCCTCTCCCTCTGCCTCTCCCTGCTGCTTATGCTCCTGTGTACACACACTCTCTCTCTGTCAAATAAATAAATAAAATCTTTAAAAAAAAATAATAATCCAGGAAAGAAGTATGACAGGTCAAACTAGTATCATATCGATAGCCTCAACATCAGAAGAAATCTTGAGTATACTTTTGTGTCAGCAGAAAAGAAAGCAGTGCCCTGGAGCTTCTCCAAATGTGGGTCCTGCCTCATCTCCTGAGAGCCATTGAGCCATCACAGACTGAATGGTCGCATACCCCTCCCCAGATGGAGATAGTTCTCCCTGTAGCTGCTGGATTCACAGCAGGACCCCCCCCCCCCCCCCCCCGCCCCTGCTCCCAAGGCTTTCACACTGATAACATAGAACAAAGGCCATGTGTTTAGACCCTCTATCCAACCCTGGTGTTCAGATCTCCTTAGTGCATGTCAGGGACTTCTAGAATCCCAATATGCACACAGACGTGGGAGCAGAATCTGACAAAAATAAAGGATATACCGTTTTCTGAGTTTAGTGCTTCATTTTTTCTGAAAAAGCGGAAGTCCTTCTCTGTCCAATTGTTAATTCTACAGTAAAGAGTTACGGAAGGGGGAACAAAAGCAGCCTGAGATCTTTCTTTTGTTAAATCATAAGACAATTCTGAGCTCTAGCAAAAGCCCAGGGACTTCACCTATTCACATGCCACAAATGTCCACCAGTGTATTTATTTACATGCCGTGTCTATTACACCAACTCTAAGGGTGGAATACAAACGTCCACAGGATTGGAGGATGAAGCAGGTAGTGGGAAAGCAGGCGGGGGGTTACGTGGATAATAAATCCAGAAGACATCAAGAAACATCTGTGACAACAGATGACACAGTGTGAGAAGTAAGATCTGGGGGTCTGAGGTCCACAAACCTCATTCCAGCCATTGGGCAATATTCTTTATCTCCTCTCCTTGATTGCAAAGTGGGTGTATCAGTTTCCTATGGATGCACTAGTAGTTACCTCTTGGTGGCTTAAAATGACACACGTGTATTTTTTTAGTGTTCCAGAAGTCAGAAATCCAAAGTCAACTTCGCTTAGTGAAGGGCTACACTCCCTTAGAAACTCTAGGGGAGAATCTCTTTCCTGGCCTGTTCCAGCTTCTACAACTACATTCCTTGGCTCATGGCCCCTTCCTCCATCTTCAAAGCCAACAGGGCAGCATCTTGCTTCAATATCTTGTTATCACATTGCTTTCTTCTATGCCAAATATCCCTCTGCCTCCCTCTGAAGGGGACACTGAGAGTAGGCTAATCTCCTCATCTCAAGATCCTTAACTTAATCCCATCTACAAATTCTCTTTGCTATATAAGATGACATAAGCAGGTTCTGAGAATAGGACATGAATATCTTTGGGAGCCATCATTCAGCCCACTACAATAGAGATAATAATTTTACCTACCTCTCAGGGCCATGCAAGGAATAAGTGAAAAGGACTGTATGAAAAGTTCTTACTTACTAAGTACATACTTAGCACATAAATCTTTGCTGCTGAATGACTTGCAAGATATTTTCTAGTCAATAGAGGTATATTTGATTATGAGCTTCCCTGAAGCCATATCAAACAAGGAAATTACATCACTTGCAAAATAAAATCAGTTTTTAAGGCGACTAGACTTTCCTGATACTGGGATGAGCTCTGAGAGGAATTTCTACCCAGAGCAATGTGACTCCCATCCACCGTTTCTCATGGAAACAAGGAGCAAGGATTCATCACCAAAATGCAACTCAGGATAAGTTTTGCAAAGAGCCCCAGTAGAAGCTTCTGTGAATGGTGCACTTGCAGGTCTGGATTTCTCAAGGGAAAGTTAGACTTTGTATAGGACTGGATGAGCCACATGGGCTCCAGGCAGCTATCCATAACTAGTATTGTTGCCATTGTTGTTTGCTGTTTGGGATTTTTTGATAAGGGTTGGAAAGCAGAGATCTAGGTTGTATTTTTTGACAAGAACCTTGAGTGTGAACCTAGTATTGCCATTTAGCATACTTTGATATGCTTTCACATGTTTTGACATCATCCAGGCCAAGAAGAGAGTAATAAAAAGTAAAAAACCTATGACATATGCTTAAATGACTTTATGTCTCCCTTTTGATTTCTCTGAAATAGTCAGCCTGGCCATTCCAGTGGCTCCTAGGAGTAGTCTAGGACTGGTATTGGCAAATGAAGCCCACAGACCAAATCTCACATGCTGCCTGGTTTTATGTGGCCCATGAGCTAAGAATGGTTTTTACACAGTTAGGGAAGAAGAAGAAGAATATATGTGACACATGAAATTACATGAAATGTCAATTTCTGTGTCCATAAAATTTTATTGGAATGTGACCACACTCATCTGTCTCTGTATTGTTAAGGCTTCCCCCCTAAGTAGGGTGGTAGTGACTACATGCCCACAGATCCCAAAATAGTAACTATTTGTCTCTTTACAGAAAAACGTTCCTGCTCCCCGGTCAAGGGTAGGAAAGAATCTCTCAAGCTGTTCACCAGATCAGAACCTCTAGTTCTGTGTTTTCTGGATGATTCTAGCCATAGAGAAGCTGTGTGGCCAAGTAATCTTGATACCAAAACCACCATGAGTGAAGGAATTCATAAGATACCTTTGAGAACATCATCATTTCCATAATAATCTCCTGTGCTGCTGCATAACATTTTATAATTTATAATGTCCCTTCATTTAATAAGGTCTCAGTCAATCCTTACAAACAGTTCTGTGAGGTGTGTAGGATATTTATCTCCATGTCCAGATATGGAAACTGATGCACATACACATTAACTATCTTATCAGGTAACATAGACTGGGCCAAGATACAGCCCTCAGTGTCTGACTCCATACCCAGGGACTTAAAGGTACATTATGGAATTCCAATAGGGAGCTACCCATGTCATTTGACCCCAGAAGCACAGGGTAGGGACAGGGAGAAGAGACAGCTCGAAACCTAAGTCTTTGGGTGAGGAAGTGAAAACCCTACACTAGCAGAAGAAGCAGGAAGAGGAGGAAGGGAGGAGGGAGTAAAGAGGAAGAGGAGGAGGAGGAGGAGAGAGATTTGCTTTCTGATTCAAGGCTTATTCCATCTTCCCCCACCCCAGCCTCTCCTCTCTGCATGCATTCAGAGCTGGGCCAGTTTGGCTCCTCCCACGTATCCATCAGGGACCCATAATAGCCATAGAAGGGAAGGAGCACCCACATCTACATTCATCAGCCCTGCGTACCAAGTTTACTTTCGTTGCAAGGTGTTTGGAAATGACATCTACCAAACTTTTGAAAAAGCAAATGAAGGTCATTCTCTTACCAGTGAGAATATGTATTTTTCAGATGGAGCCCCTGGTGAGGTTGGCTTCCTTATTTTGTAGGGAAACCCTATTTCCTCCACATCTGAGAGCAATTTTCAGGGTGGAGAAGTTGGTGAGTGGGGAAGGAAGGGAGGGGAGAGGGATCCCTATCTCCAGCAGTATGTTGAGGGCTGTGGGTGGTTCTTAGGGATCAGCCACCTGGGAGGTTCCAGGGTCAGGGGACCATGGCATCTGGTCACCATGCTTCACACTTAATCAACACCTGCTCTTCTCTCCTTGGAGGCAGGCAGCCTGAATAGGTTTTGCATGTGTGCTGAAGTTTGCAGCCGGGCAGGCACTTTATCTGACCTCCAAAAAAATCTTTAATTACAAAATCAAAATCAGGTCACGTGCATCTAAGTAATCCATCAAGATAGTCAAACAGGACAATTAATCAGACCTTAAAAATGCAAAGCAATGCTGGCAACAACTCCTCCAAAATAAAAAGTAAACTGCAAATGACCTGACTGAAGAGCAAAGCATGTTGATAAAATGTTGGTAGAAAAGTTATTTTAAAACTGCCCTGGAAGGAAAGCGGGGGTGGGGGTAACTGCTTTCCTCAAAGCCTAGTAATTCTGAAATAAATGGAGCATAAAAGAACACAAAAGAAGCAACACTATCAAAAAAATAATCATAATAATGGAAAATATCACCCGCCACATAGTCATTTAACAGTACTTTAAAATATTACACACAGAAAGCAATTTCTCTCTTTGTTTATTTTCCTGGGTTAATAGGGATATAAATACTGTACGATTAGAGAAAAGCAGACATATAGGCAGGGAGACAACGATGTCATTTCAAAGGGATAAATGGGCATGCAAGATGAAACAGCTGTCAGGAGCATTGCGAGGTCTTTTTGCTCAAACATAAAGGCAGGAAGTTGATATTAAAAATAATAGTAATTATATATTATACATATTATGTATATATGATATTAAAATAATAGTTGTATAACTATAAATATAATAAAATTTATAGTATTTTATATATGTAAATTTTTATATAAATTTTATTGTATACATAATAAAAGTAAAGCCATATTATATAATATATAATATAATCACTGTTATTTTTAATATATTTATAAAATATATATAAATATGAATGTCAAGATTGAGATGCAGACTTTTAAAGATGGGGAAATTATTTTTAAAATATATATTTATATGAGTGTGTATATATATATATATCAACATTGAGATGCAGACTCTTAAATATAGGATGAGGAAAAAGTTGAAAGTGAACAGGAGCTGGAAGAAAACAAATCCTGTAGGTGAGCTCCTGCTACCAAGCCACTGAGCTCCTCCTCGCCGCTTCTGTGAGGTCTGTCAGACCTCCAAGGCAGTGTGAATTCTCCCAAGCACTTTTTTTTTAATTAACATAAACGTATTATTTGTTTCAGGAGTACAGGTCTGTGATTCATCAGTCTGACACAGTTCACAGCGTTCACCGTAGCACATACTCCCAAGCACTTTCTAAAAGAGATGCTGAGTCCCTTACTGACTAGGGACCCGGGGGAGGTGGGGGCTCGGCCAAGAGGGAGTCTAAGAGGTTCTTCGGTGCATGCAGGAAATGCCTTCCTGGGTGCTGTTCACTACTCTTTCCATCCTCAAGCAAAATCATGAGAAATGGCTTTGCTCGTGTTTTAGAGTTGAATCTTTGAAGAGATAGATATGGAGGAAGTCTGTAGTCCAACTCCGCAGCTCTTTTTGTGCAAACTATAGCACAGACAATATATTCCTGAAGCCACCACAGTGTGAGGTCTGGGGCAAGGCCTTAGACTCGGGACTGCAGAAGGGGGAGCGTGGGGGACCAAAGCAGCTTGTTTTCTCCAGGCCAAGGGAAGTGGAGGTGAACGAGTCCCTTTCCAGCCCCAAACTGCAGCTGGAGAACCTGGCAGAGGCCAGCAGATACCAGGCTCCTAGTGATGAAGGAGCACCCAGCTGGCAGAGCCCCCTGCGACGCTGGTAAGAGCAAGCTGGAAGGCACAACACAGGAGCAGTGCTGCTCACACATATTGAGGTTGGGGGGAGACAGATGCTCCTCTCCGAAACCCAGACAGCAGGGCTATCATTTCAATGGAAAGAAAAGGGCAACTCGTGCAGGAAGTGTACCCTGTGTGGGTCGGTGTTGGGTCTTTTCTGGGGTGCCTTGTAAAAGTGATATCCCAGTCTCCTGATCCAGTAGCTCTGTCCTGGGGCCCTAGAAGGAGCCAAGTGAGCATCAGAAGAGGGACTCTGAAGTCTACCAGAAACAACTTTGACCATCCATCTTGGTGCAGCCGATGGATTATTCATGCGCGGTGAGCAACGTGCGAGTCACATCTGCCAACCTCCTCGTGGGATCCAAGAGGGCATCATTGTGCTTCCCTTCTTGAAATTCTGTCCCACTTCCCTCCATGTCTCTCTGCCTTCAGGACAGAAGTGAGTGGTGACCAACCCACTGGCAAGCAGTAGAAAGAAAAGATCCTCAGCCCAGAAAATGCTGCTTCCAAGCACAATTTACAATCGAAGAAGTGCTGCCAACGGGCTCCCTTATTTGAAGCCTGACATACCCCGTTATGGCCAGGTGGGAACCGCGCCAGCCCCAGTGAGGAAATCCAGAACAGAGTGATCAGCATCCCCTCTGCCTGTTAGCCATTAGAATCATGTTCCATAGCTGAGATCTTTCCTATTCAAGGGTCCTCCATATATCTTAGTGCTCAATTTAATCTACCTGTACTGTATTATAAAATCCCCTTAAACAATTAAATGCTACTTACACAATTAAGTCAAAATTTTGTAAATTAAATGAACTAATTTTATTGTAGATATACATAAATTGGTCACACCTTTATTAATAGAATTATCTTGAGCATTTAATCTAAAATAGCATTTTTCTTTAAATGCTTAAAATCTTTAAAAGCAGTCAAAGCAGACACAAATTATCATAATGATTATTCCATTTATTACCCTTTTTTGTTAAACTAGAGTATCTTTCAAAGTATCAGCAATACGGGTTTACGTTTATGTCTTTAACATTGTTACAGTGATATTTACTCCTACCTGTATTCTTACATCTTCCTGGGATTATAGTCATACTTAGTTCAGTATTTTCCTAGGTGTCTAGGATGCCCCAGACCAAAGATATCACCCAGACTAGCAGAGGATACAGGTTTCAAGTTACCAATCCTTTGATTGTGGGATTTACAGCTGGTCAGTAAGCTTCCTTTACTTAAACTTGACTTACTACAACCTGAAGACCTGATGTCCCTTCCTTGCACAAAGTTCCCTGTATCCTGGTGCTTTTTCCTCAAAAGATGTGTGTTTCCCAGGGTTATTGGGATGTTACTCACTGTCCTAGCTTTATTATACGTTAACCTGGTCTGTCAGCATTACCGGAAACTTATAATATCAAAGGTATAATTAAAGGGGTTGTATAGAGGAAATGATGGACTTTGCACAGTTGAGACTCATCTGCACAATAGTTAGTTAGCTGACTCGTCAGCTTTGAAGATAGCACTGAATTGCCTTTTACTTGCATCTTCCGTGTGACTGCGGGTGCTGATTTGATTGCCAACCAGCTTCCTGTCCAAATTTTATATGAGACCCCTCGAGCTCATCAGTTCTTCTGTCTCATTTTTTTTTCTGGCTCAGTCACAACTCTTGGTCCTTACTTTTACTTACTTCCAAAGGTAGAGAAAAGTGCATGATCGATCTCCCTGGTCTATCCATAGGGGAGGAAACACTGAATCTCCAAAGAACTGAGAATGAGGCTACGTGTTCATCTAGTGCTTGATATGTGACCCAATTTCCTTCCTGCCATTGTTATGGCTGCAGCTCCCAGACATGCTTGCTAATTCTCAAAGACAGAGTCACGGAAGACGAGGTCTTCAAGAGCTCAAAACAACAGGCACTGTCTTTCTGCCTCTTCCCAGCATCTGTCCGGTATTGCTAATTGCGTTTCCCCAATAGGCAGAGAGCAGGTTCCCAAGGGTGTCCTCCCACCCCACACCTTCTCAGCCAGGGATGGGCATGAGAGGCCACACTAGCATTTCCTTGCCATCCGTTTATAGGTCTGAGGCAAGGGTGGCTAATCAGAGTTCACAGTGCCTGGACTACTACAAATGGAGGAGATGGATGCACAGGGTGAGTGTCTTGGAGCAGCTCTACTGCTCTGTGAGGCTAAGGATCAGTTTCTGACAGGCTGCCTTATGCCATCTACTGTGGTCATGGGTGTCATGTGACCATTTATTTCTCCACAAGCCTGGCATTTGCGGGCACATAGAGAGGAGTCAGCATTCTGTCTCTCCTTGTCCACAGGCTCAGGGTGAACCGGGGACCTCTTATAGGATTGGGAAATGTCCTGGCCAGATAGAACTCAAGTGCTTCAATCCAACTGCCTCCGTGTTCAGAATGACTTGAGTCAGAGAGGAAATCAATGTGTCCTAACTATAGCCACAAAACTTCATGGCAGTTGAACCCAGTGGGATCTCCCAGGTCAGCTCTCTTCCTCTCACAGCATAAAAGCCATGATGGGTGAACTCACACAATTTCAGGTCAAAGACATTGTGTACACCAAGATCAGACCTCTCTTTCATACCTATATCCCCAACGTGCAAAAGATCCTCTTCCTGGGCAGCCTGTCTCTTAAGGCAATTTGTCCACATCCTTTCTTGCCCAAAATCCTATAAAACAAGAGCCCTTGTATATACAGAAGACCTATGGGGATTCACTTTTAATGTTGAGAGAACCAGTGGCTCCATAAATGTACTCTGATTGCAGATCTTACGTAGAAATGACATGGTTTTATAAAGCAGTGAAAGCAAGAGCATGTTTAGAATAGAGCTGGCTTCTTCTGTGATGTGAACCTTATAAGTAACCTAACAACAGTAATTAGCAAGTCACCAGGACAGGGGACACCTGATTAATATATGATAGGTGACTTGGGCCCCTAAAGCCCTAAAGCTCAATGCCAGCTTCCTGCTTCCTCTGGTCTTTTCTCCATATGTAGAAGGACTTGATAAGTGCCACCAACTTCAGCCATCAGGTGAATGCCTAAATGCCCAAATTCCTAGGCCCTCACTCCATTGAAGTCAGCTGCCTTGGGTCTGAATCCTGGGCTATTCCAAAAGGGAAGATCTAGGACCTTCAGTTCCCCCAGAGACTCTCATTTCTAGCCTGACCTACACTGAGCTGTTTGGGATCCAAGTAGAATGGAGAGTGGGCAGGAAGATAATTTTTCCAGGGTGAACAATAGCTTTTCTGCCTCACACGTGGCTTTGGTTTTAACTAAATTAAAGAGCAGTACTTATGTGAGTGTGTTCGTTAAAATAAAAAAAAAAAACCTGTGAAAAATTGCCAATGGCTCTTGGTTTATTTGAACCAGTGTTTGAACAAAGAACAGGCTGGCTAACAGGTATCAAGTGCCCTGATTTTTGAATACATAGACCATCTTGTAAGAAAATATAAGAAGTATCCAGGAACCAAAATAAAGAGCAAGCCCAGATGTAGAGGAAAACCATCACTGAAGCCTTGTCCACCCTCAGAAAATTTGCCTGTCTCCAGGCACCAGAACTCAGGCTTCAGTGACTGTGTGGGAGTCTGGCAGCATGGTCCTGTGCTGCGCAAGATGGGAAATTGACCCCTTCAGGAAGCTCGGTCCTTCAAAACATTAGAGCCACTATTTTAAAAAGTGAATAAGAAAAAAAATAATAATTCAGCAAAAGCAGAAGACAAGGAAACTTATCTAACCTACCTGGCCTCTGGAGAAATAAGTTTTCCCTGAGAATTTGCAACTGCAGGCCAGAGAGCCTATAGGTTTGAGGCCCAAATGTATATTATCTTCATGATCCAGGAAACTCCAAGCCTAGAAATTAAATTGTAGACTTTTTGAACAAACATAAGCTGGAGTTTGCCCACAAAAGATTCCCAGTAAAGGAACTTTCCAAGGGATACTTCAGAAAGAAAGAAAGTGATCTCTCAGAAGTCAGTTCGGACATGCAAGATGGAATGGCAAGCAAAGAATCAGTAAACTCAAGTAAGTAATGCATGTAAGGATGATAATAATGTCCAATTTGAAAAAGGAATGTATTTGCTTTCCACTGCTGCATAACAAATTACTCCAAAACCTAGCAGCTTCAAACCAAAGATATTACCGTCTCACCGGTGTTCTCTGCAGGAGTAGTCGGATGTCCCTGACATGGGGTTTTTGAGAGACTGATCAAGGGATTGGTTTGGGCTGCGGCCACCTTGAGGCTTGACACAGAGAAAATCTGCTCCCAAACTCCCGGGAGTATGTGGCTAGAGTCAGGCCCCAGAAGGTCACTCCAAGCTCACTCACATGGCTGTTAGCAGGATTCAGGGCCTCCGTGGCTTGGCCAGAAGCATGGGTTCTTTACCACAACAGCCTCTCTACAGGGCCACTCACAACATGACACCATGTTCCCACAGAGCAAAGGCTCTAAGCAAGAGAGTATAAGAGGGCAAGGAAGGCAGATTTTTTTTTTTGGTAGCCTAATTTCAGAAGCAACATCCCAACACATTTGCCATGCTCTACTGCTTAGAAGCAAGTCACTGGGTCTCAGGGGAAAGCTTTACATAGGGTGTGAATTAGGAGCAGGGACCACTGGGAACTGTACTGGAGGCTGCCTAGCACAAAGCAATAATTCAGCACAAAATACAGGATAATAATAGCCCATGAAGGAAGGAGCTGGTGATGGGACATAAAGCATTCTGATGACCTTGTCCTTGTATTTTTCAGGGAAAAGGTTAAAATCGTGTTTACTTTTGCAAAATGAAAAAGTTCTATTGTCATATGGTTATACAACAGTGTGACTATACTTAACATTACCAAACCATATGTTTAAAAATGAGTAACATGATAGATCTAAGGCCATGTGTTTTTTACCACATAAATAAATAAATAAATAAATGCCAAGAGAAAAAGCCAAAAAAAAGTAATATTTCATTTTAAGCTTTATTAAGTAGTTTTCATGTTAGAAATTCAAGGGCAACTATTTAAAAAATTAGAAATATAGTATATTACTTTCAAATTAGTAAAAAGTAAAAGAAAAAAATTAAACACTTGAATCAATCCCAAAGAATGTTGGAAAGAAGGGGACAAAGGAGCATAAAAAGATTAGGACATTAAGGAAAGAAAACCCAACTATAAATGAGAAGTAATTACAAATGTATCAGAGATTCTCATATATATGAATTGACTAAGGTAAACTGACTTTTTTTTGAAAGAATACTAGATTGAACTTTAAAAATCAGCTCTCTGGGGGCACCTGGGTGGCTCAGTCAGTTAAACGTCTGACTCTTGATCTCAGCTCAGGTCTTAATCTCAGGGTTGTGAGTTCAAGCTCCATCTTGGGCTCCATGTTGGGTATGGAGCCTACTTAAGAAAATGTTAAAAATATAGACATAAAACATAACTAAAATATAGACCCACAGTGTACATCAGATTTAATGGCAAAACACTGGAAGCATTTCCTTTAAAACCAAGAAGGAAATAAGTGTGCCCACCATCCCCACTTCTATCCAAGACTACACTGAAGGCCCCAGCCAGCACAGTAAGACAAGAAAAATAAAATATTTAAGGACTTAAAAGGAGGGAACAAAAATGTTATTATATGCATACAATAAGACTGGCCATGCAGAAAAACCTAATCTAAAATTATTGGAATTAATAAGAGAGTTGCCTGAACAATTTCTTTGGGGACCAATGTCTGACATTATTCCGAGCTATAGCTAGCATGTGTAGCTTTGGTTAATTCATTTTCACAGCTGCAGAGTATATAATTACTTGTATCGACTACAATCGTATCCATTCTCCTTTTGATTAATATTTTGGTTGCTTCCAATTTTTTATGATTACACGCTGTTGGCAGCACCTATTATTTATATCTCTTTGTATCAGAAACGGTTCCCCAGCCTAGGACTTTCCTTCCCACTTTTCTCAGGTTTAAGTCTGGACAAAGGTATTTGGAATTGCTCTAGGTTTGCCAGTCTTGTCTAGGAATGTTTCCACACAATAACAGTTTTTAAATGTTATGTTCTGAAAACACATGAACAGATGGCAAGTAAAGGCTGAACAATATCCAAATGTTTACAGCAATGACGTGAAAGAGAAAGATGAAGTGTTGAGTCAGAGGTCTACTTAAAACTTTGCTGTGATCAACATGTGCTGCATTTAACCTGAGTGTAGGGGGGCAGGGGCAGGTGCACGATTCTCATTTGTCAATCTGAAATCAGGTTTCCCATCTTATTTTTCCTGTCAGCTTGCTATCTTTCAACATAATTTTTTTGTTATTTTTAGCAAAAGTATTTTTAATCCTCTAATCAGGAGGGAAGTAGTAGGATTGTGTTGATTTGGGAAGCAGAGAAATGAGCCCTTTCTTTGTTTAGGAGTTTATTTTGCTGGTAGAGGGGCTGCCAAGGCAAAGGCAGCTGGTTCCTTTCTTCTCTGGCATCGACCTCTAAGTGCTTGTAGTCCTATATTATTCATGCCATGGGGTCTTATTCCCAGGGCGGTCTATGTCACACAAGCGACAGAATGCTAATGAGAAGTTTCCCATAGAAACATCCCCCTTCTCCCCATCAGGGAGAGCTCCATTGCAGAGCTGGGACATCCAGAACACCTATTATGTCTCCATCCCACCATGTGGGGGATACGGGAAGAAACGGTGAACTGGTTTGGGGAATGAGGAATTCTGCTTCCCTGATTTCAGTACAAGACCCTACAGTAGAAACCTGGTATCCACTTCACCATCTCAGGAAATCTCCATGCTATCTTTAGGAGGTGTTGATGTCATGCCCTGGAGATTCTGTGCCTCTGATTCTCTCATGAAGAAGGAGCCGGTGATCCTCCTTGAGCACTTCCTCTTCTTTCAAATGCCTCTCTGAGAGGGCACCCTGCTCTTCCTTCTACATCAAGGTGGTCACATCTGGAGACAATGTCCCTGAATGGCCCCTTTCCCAACTTGCTAACTGTGAAGAGGAGGGTCTTTTCACATGTTACAGACTGAATGTTTGCAGGTCCCCCAAATTCATATGTTGAAGTCCTAAACCACAATGGTGTTAGGAGGTGATTAGCATTGGATGAGGTCGTGAGAGGGGGGCTCCATGATAGGACTAGGGTCTTTATAAGAGGAAGAGAGCAGAGCAACCTCACTCTCTCTCTTGCCACGTGAACACACATTGAGAAGGAAGGTGGCCATCTCTACGCCAGGAAGAAGACCCTCACCACAAACTGCATCCGCCAGACCTTGAACATCCGACCTCCAGAACTGTGAGAAATAAATGTCTCTCACTGAAGCCCCCCAATCTGTGGTATTTTGTCATGGCCTCCCGACGGACTGAGACAGCACGTCAGCTCTGTCAATAGGCTTGCTTCCTAGGAAAAGTGTAAATTGATTTTTTTCCTCTTGTGAGTCTGATGGGGGATTGGAGGCAGCATGGACAATTCATTACCACGCGCGGGGAGAGCAGTACCCGAGGGGGATGAAAAATATATCAAGTTGATCTCATACCAGAAAGCATTAGGGAAACAAATCTCAAGAATTAACACTTGTTCTGCAGGCTTCCATATGATGGAGTGTGGCCAAAATTGCCTCAGGGGCCCTGAGGGCAGCATTGGGAAAGAAGGTTGGCGACTGAGGAAGGAATCTCCCTACCACAATCATCCAAGCCTGCCCACCCCATATGAGCATTAACAATAACCAACTGTGGCTGCCTGTGCCTGTGTCATGGCTCCCAGTATTTGAATCTTTCCTGGGAACATTCTTCTCATGTCACAGAGCGAGTCTTGTCACAATCTCCAAGGCTGAGCAGGTATAGAAGTTATTGACCCCATCCAACACTACGAGCTCCTCCTCTGATTTTTCCAAATGGAACAAGCTTCTCTAGCAAGAATTTTTCTTCAAGAGGACTTGCCTACATTGCTGGAGAGAATGTAAAATGTATAGCCTCTCTGGAAAAACAGTGGGGCTGTTTCTTAGAAAACTAAATATACATTTACCATATTACACAGCCATCTCAGTGCTGGCTATTTACCCCAGAGAAAGGAAAGCTATGTCTAAATAAAACTTGTATGTGAGAGACCACAAGAGCTTTATTTGTGATAGACCCAAACTGACCAAATGTCCTTCAGCAGATGAAGGGTTAAAGAAGTCATGATCCATCCATACTGCAGAATACAGCTCAGCAATAAACACGAATGGACTATTGAAACACACCACCACCTAAATGATCTCAAGGATGTTACGCCAAAAGGAAAAAAAAAAAGAATCTTATCTCAAAAGGTTACATACTGGTGGATCCATTTATATAACTTTCTCCAGATGACAGAATTATATTGATGGAGAACAGATTAGTGGTTGCTAGGGGCGGGGAAGGGGACAATTATCAAAGGGAGCACGAGGAAGATCCTTTGTGTCTATTTCTTGATTGTGGTGCTGCTTACAGCCAATACAATTACACAGAACCACACGTGCACATGTGTGCACAGACATACACACTTACATGTGTGTAAAAACTGGTTGAATATGAAAGTGGTCCATAGCTGGTACCAGGGCTAATGCCTTGGTTCTGAGATCCAGTTGTGTAAGATGTCACCATGAGGGGAGGCAGGTCAAGGACACACAGGACCTCTCTGTGCTCTTTTTAGCGACTTCTTGTAAATCTATCATTATTACAAAATAAAAAGTTAAAAAAAAAAAAAAAAGGCCGGGCCTTTTTTGATCCCAAAGCCGTGCATCTCACTTTCGGGAGTTCTGTCAACAGTGCAGGCACCGAGCCCTACAGAGTGGGCTCCACGGCCCCAGCCTCTAGGCCATCTGAGAGACAGGCCCCAGGCAGAAGTGTGAAACTTAAAGTGGTACCAAGTGTCTCCTTCTACAGGTGAGGAAAGGGAACTCAGTGAGGTGGGGTGATGGCTAGCTGTCACCTCGACTTAAATTCTGAGTAGAAGTAGCTATTCCTTGTACTTCTAAAAAGAGTCCCTTCAAATGGTTTGCCTAGAAGGCCAAAGTGAGACAGGACTGGGGTTTTTGTTTTGGTAGAGTGTGCGCATGTGTGTGGGGAGGGGGAGGGATATTTAAGGGCTACAAAGGGTAAACTGGTTTTGTGTCAAACTGGACATCAGTGGTACAGTCATCCAATTCCCCATGACGGTCAGATGTTCAGCACAGCAGACAAAGTGTGAAAACTCAGAGCTCACCTGCAAGATACAGCCCAGTGTCTTCTTAACCCCAACAGCCACAGAAACCTGTGCTTAATCAAGTTTGGCTGCTTCTTGGGAAATAGATAGGAAGAAGGCAGAAATCGATCTTTCTGGTACCATTCTAAACAACAGAAGCAAGAAAATTAAGTCTTCTGGACTTTCCAGGATGCTTCCAGAGGTGACTCTAGGCTCTTTAGGGTCAGTGTACGTTCAAATAAACACCACCCACTTGTGACTTCACGTCTTTGAAGAACCTGAACTGGCTGCAATTTTTCAAGGATTTTATTTATTTATTTATTTATTTATTTATTTATTTAAGAGAAAGAAGGGGGCTAGGGGAGAACAGAGGGACTGGGATAAGCAGGGCTCCTCACATGGGGCTCTATCCCACAACGCTGGGATCATGACCTGAGCCAAAACCAAGAGTCGGACGCTTAACAGACTGAGCCACCCAGGTGTCCCTGAACTGGCTGCATTTATAATATTTAAGGTGAACGCTGCAAATGCAGAACAGGCTGGATTATGCAAAGGGCTTTGTTGGCAAATGTGAGGTTCCCAGCAATTACATGTTCTTTCGGACTTCAGAGTTTCTGTGTATGTTATTCTCTCTGCACCGAGATTCTTGGAAAAGAGTACCTGCAGAAAGACAACCTACCTGGGTTCATACTCCAGCCCCTTCCAGATGTCCAGATGACCCTGGACAATTTCCTTAAACCCTCCTTGCCTCAGTTCTCTAGACTCTAATGTAGAGATAATAAGTCTTTTAAGGCTTTTCCAAGGATTCAGGCTAATACACATATAGTGCTTCAAACAGCACCTGCCTGTGGTCAGAGCTCCAGGAGTGACCCCTGATTACCCTCCCCTGCAGACTGTGGCTGGGAAGTCTGAGCTCTGCCATCATCTCCACTTGGTGGTCATCTGTGACCATCCATGCTGGATTACGCACACCTCCTTTGTTCTTCATTGCACCTTGTAGCTATGCAATGTGGAGATTGTCTGTTTACCTTTTTTGTCCTTCTACACTCTGTGTTCCAAAAAGTCAGGGGTTATGCCTAAAATGAACTTGTCTTTCTATCCCCACACCTTGCACAGTGCTCAGTCCATGGTAGGAGCTCCAAACATGTTTGTAACTGGATCATAAGCAAGTGGTATTGGGTTTCTTGTCTCCCCTGATGAAGTAGCATCTTTACTCCATTTTCTGGCCATCCAGGGTAGCAGGCTCTACTGGCTGCTCTGACTTCAAATATGTGTCCCAAACAGTCTCACTGGAGAAACATTTATACCCCAGTCTGGGTACTGAGAACTATGGGGGAAACATGATCTTTATGACCCCTTGTATTAGGGGAAGACAAATTGAGATTGAGACTTATTAAAAGGGAAATGTGTTAGCAAAACATTGGAGGAGGTAAAAGAGCAGGTGGACCATTTCCAAAATCACTTTAATCCCTTCCTTCCCGCTGTCTGATTGTTTGTCAACATTCCTTTATTCACTCAACAAACAATTATCCAATACCTGTTACATAGCACAATCAGGCAAACAAGAGGTTATGGGAGTGGAGAATTCAGAAATAGGAACAGGACTGTATGTTGTTGTTGGTTTTCATTCTCAAATTCTTGTAGTGATATTGTCTGGAGTTTATAGCTTAAACCCCACCTCTCTTCTGAAAATGAAGAAATTGTTTTTTCTGTGTCATCTGTATTTCTGTCTATGTCCCAGAACACAGGCAGCCCCCAAAGAAGAGAAAAATGCTCAGTACAAAGTAGGTGGGCAAGTTGACATTCCATCCCCAAAGGTCATGGAGGTTTACAGAGGGACACCAAATGTACACAAACATACACAATATGACACACTCTGCCAAGAATGACACTCAAAGCTTCTGAGACTGACCGTGGACCTTGGTCACCTTTCTGGACACAGAGGGCAGAGGAAAGTAAAGCCAATTAGGCCACAAAAGACACAGCTGATCTTTTAATCCTTCCCTTAATTCAGACCAGAATATCTGTTATTTACAATCACAAGCTGGTTTTTGATTTTTAATTTCGGGGATCGCTTGGATCCCTCCCCCAAGTGATTGCTCCCATCTCAGCTCAGAGGTCTGAGTGAACCCGTGCGGGCTTCCCAGCTGTCCTCCTGGCCAGGCTTCTCCCAGCCCACACCTCCCACTTCCCCTCACGTACCCTCCACCTTATGCTCCCTCTTCCCCCAGCAGCCCTCAATACCCACCTTTTTAGCTCTATCCTCTTGGTTCCTGAGCCCCCACCTCAAACTTTTCCATGCCTGGGTTAGTGTCTGGCATTGAGTCAATGCTCCCAAAATAAAGTAGAAAAAAATCTCTTAGGGGCTGTTCCAAGAATTCTAACGAGGCAGAGCCCTGCCTTTCTTGAAAGAATTCCTTTACAAGTCACTGGGGTAGCTGCTAAGGCCCTGGGGTGCCTGGTGTGTTTCCAAGTCCTCAGCACCGAGACAATGGGAGATATTTTGTTGTTTCTCCAGAGAAAGAAGTTAGAGATATGAAGACAGGGAGGGAGGGAGCCAGGAATAGAGTGAACCCTTCCCCTACCCCTCCCCAGCAATCTCCATAAAATCTATAAAATTTGTGAGGTTTGTGAGGACATTTCTTAGGAAATCCATGAAGGGATTACACTTTTAGCCTGGAGTGGTATATAGTAGATGTAGAAGCCCACCCATGTGATCCTAAGCTCGGGGAATGAGTACACAACATGGTGTGGCTTATGACAGTGGTTTTCAAGGGAAGCTAGACAATAGAAGTATTTAAGAACCATGACACCCAGGCAGTATCCAGAATGTCTAGGAAGGGACCCAGGCATCAGTATTTTTACAGCACTCCCCAGGGGATTCCAACTTGCAGCCAAGTTTGAGAATCAGTGCTGAAGAACATCCCCAACCACCAATTGTGTTCGATGCAATCCTATTTATATCTCAAGGCCTGAGAGGCTCTAGCTGACATCCAGGTTTTATTTCAGAAATATCTATTGAACTGTACTAAATTATTTTAATCTTAGAGTGCTCTTAACGTGAAAAATAAAATTTTAAAGAGAAGTTGGTTTCATTTTGTATGGCCACAAGAAGTACAGTCAATGCTTCCCTTCCAACAGTATTCATCCTTTTATTGTCCAATGATTGAATATCTACAATGTGGCCACCACTAGCCCTGATGCTTCATGAATTATTTTTCTTAATTCCTACAAAAACCTTCTAACACCCCTGCTTTCTCATTTGTGCTTTACCAGTGTCCTTTCGGTTGAGAAAGGGCTGCACCTTCTCAGAGTAAGTGATCTACGCAATCCTAGCAAACAATCCTTGCAAGCGAGCCTAGCCAGCAAGCCTAGCAAAACTGGGGAGCTGGGTCGGCTTGCCTTGTCCCTCCTTGTGATCAACCTGAGACATAAGAGGAATAGGGTCTTGGTGCATGCATTTGAACTCATTTTGCCTCTGTCCAAAGCTCTGTTTCCTTCTCTTGGTCAGTTGACCTCCCTTGCTATTTGTCTCTCACATACAGCAGCGTGAGGGCAGAGCCACAGCAGGCTGAGTCTGGAGGCTGGAATCAGTCATTTCACTGCCCTAGCTCTCAGCCTCTTCAATCACAAAATGGGGATATTAATACCAAATGTCCTGGTCACCCACAAGACAGGGGACAGAGTCAGTGATTCATATATATCTTAGAACCACCTGGTTCTTTGCTTCAAATCCAGTTCTATAAATGAGCAAAGACAGGGCTGATGTCAGATGTCATCTCTCAGCCAGTTTACTGGCCCCTACTCACTCATGCTTCATATTCCATAACACCAGACACCAAGGACAAACTCCTTAGCTTTTTCTTTTAAACTGTACCTAGTTCATGGCTTCCAGAAGCAGGAAAGAATTCCTTTTCAGCATTCCCAGCATTTAAAGAACAGTGCCAGAGTTCATCTTCATAGCCACACCACTCAGGTAAATGACCTGTACATCATGGCCAGGTTCTTGTCCCCTGTCAGAAAACAGAGACTTTCAGGAAATGCAGAAATGAAATATGACAGGTGTATCCTTGTTGTATGTCGGTGTCACCAAATACTGCCATGGTTCCTGACATTCCTAAGCCAAGGATTGTGAAGACTTCCATGGGCTCCTTCCAGGGAAGAGGTTTATCTGCTGGTGAAATGCAAATCCCCATCCTTGAAGTATAGTAGAGATGCATGCTTTGAGGTTTAATTTTCCATTAAAAACAAAAGAAACAGAATAGTTTAACTTTTCTCCAGTTTTCTATCCCATATGGGTTGACTCCAGATTAGCAACAGGAAGTTTAATAATTATCCATAACAAACAGAACAGTCAAGATCTTTGGATGCTTCCTTGGGGCGCCTGGGTGGCTCAGTGGGTTAAAGCCTCTGCCTTCAGCCCAGGTCATGATCTCAGGGTCCTGGGAACAAGCTGTGCATCAGGCTCCCTGCTTCCTCCTCTCTCTTTGCCTGCCTCTCTGCCTACTTGTGGTCTCTCTCTCTCTGTCAAACAAATAAATAAAATCTTTAAAAAAAAAAAAAAAGATCTTTGGATGCTTCCAGACTTTGGAAAACCCTGGTAATTTCGTCAGTAGTCAATCAACAGTTGGGCTCTGGGTAGACCAGCCTGGTCTAAACGTTCCTGCCCCACCCTGGTCCCACCTCAGCTAGCAGTGTCGGAACATAATAAGCAGTTAAATACTATTGAAATAATGAATGACAACACGATTAGCAAGACTGAGTTTTAAATGAAGAGAGATTGGGTCATGTAGTTTGGAGTGTGTCCACGGGAGACATGCCTTGCACTCAGAAGACCTCAAAATTTTGACTACACATTGACCATAAAATAAGAGACTTAGAGCATACATGTATCTTATATTGAGTGTAATTGGTCTCGTAGTATTATAATTAGATGCTGGAAGTTTATCATCCAGATGAGAGCAGAAACATTTTCTGATTTGCTTTGTGTCCCCAGGGTGGGGGGCTCTTCTGGCCATATGTCAGGTTCGCAGTAAAATGAATGAGAAGCAAAGTAGGAATTCCCATCCTCAAGCCACTAAGACGCACTCTCTGCCAGCTAAGAGACAAGTTCAACTTCCTCTCATCCTCATGTTAAGATTCTGCACCATGGATAACACAGACTAAATCTGTGCATTTAGAGTTCATTGTCAATCTACTCCTAAGATGCAAAAGTTCAAGCAGAACAGCCTCAAATGTGTCATTATTTTTTGTGAGACATTTGTCCATGTCTTTTGGATCAAAGTTCATCTTCATTGCCACTTATCTCTTTATGGTCTCTAACATTTCTATTATGGCTCAAAAACCATCCTCTCCTAATCTGATGGAAGCCAACCTCCGGTCGTTCCAAGGGATTGTGACTCAGACATCAAGGGGGCAGCTCACATCCACACCCTTTTTTTTTGTCAATAATGAATTCCCATGGAGTCCATGTGTTTCCCAGTTAGAAGCAACACAAGAACGCATTCATCAATGTTACCAGGCAGCTGTAGGGTGCTGTAGTTCTTGGCCTCTTATATTACAAACAGGTGGCATTCCAAGGTGACGGTGTTCCTTCCATTTTTGTTATGTTTGATATAAAAAACCATGTTGAAGCAGTGTGAATCCGCCATCTGCATACCCAAGATAAAACAAGAACAAAGTCATAGATAGATCTGACTCTGGCGTGTGGGTCAATTCCCAAGGAAATGCCACCAAAGGCAGTGGAACAGGGTGGAGCTGCTATTATTTGAAATACTGTCCCATCAGGAGGCCTCCCTGTGCTGTCCGATAGTAACAAAATTTGAAAGGCAGAAACTAGAGGAGATCAGGAAATAACAGAGCAACACAGCTAGAATGCACTTACCACGTTGTAAGTCACTTCTTTATCTTCAAAGGCAGGGAAGGAGTCTGAGGGAAGGGGTAGAAGGAAGGCACAACAGTGGCATCAAGGACAGAAAGGAGGAAAGTTAATTTTATGTTGCCATGGTAATGAATTTCCAGCAAAGACATCTCACTTACACATGGAGTCTGACACACCATCCTCTTTTTGGGGATCCAGTGACCCTTGAAATTTGTCCTGGGAATCACGCAAACAAATTAAAACACCCCAGTCAAAATACAGCCATACAAGAAAGGGAACTTGCAGATCCAGGTACAAGTGGGCCTGTATAGTAAATGAAATACAAACTTGCAGAACTGGTAATCATCCAACTTAAGGGAAGGAGTCAAAAGCAAGGTCTGTTTGTTATTTTGGGAAAAGAACTCTGAAAGATGACAGTGGAGTATCTGCTATTATCTGGCCTGGGCCTAGATTTTCAACCACACTCAGAAACTCCATCCTAAGTGCCACAGCAAGATTTCCATTATGATGATGACAATGTTACTGCTCTAGCACCTTCCAAGAGAGCCTTCCTAGTGTGGGGGGAGAGAGATTGATATCACTGGCCTCACAACTCCGACTTCTCCAATAATTGCTGGCTCCCACCAAAGCTGGAAGTGAAAGCTCAACTACCCTTCTGGATCATCAAGCTATCTGACTTTCCCTCCTTTCCATCTATGTATCCAACCATCTGACATGCTAGGGTATGCCCTCGAGACTAGATGCTGGTTATCTGATGATGCATAAACACAGCATAGTTCCTGACCACTCACAGTTTGTGCCCTGGCATAATTAAGGAAGCAAACTAATGAACATTACCACTCACAATGACAGAGCTATATACAGGGTGCCATGAGAGACCAGGGGAAGGACAGGTGAGGGAACCCCAGTTGGAGTCCTGGGGTGGGGTTGGTTGAGCTGGACTGCGAAGGTGCAGAAGACTGAAGAGAAGGCAATCAAAGTTTTCCTGTGTGAGGTCTAGACCTCTCCAAAGACATTTACTAGAAATTGGCTAAATTGATTTTTATGCTGCAGATAGAGGTAAACATGTTTTCAGAAAGCCAGAGCCATTTATCTAGCAAACACTGAGTTAGCACCTGCCATTGGAGGTTCATGTTAGATATGATGGGAAGGGGAGAAGTAATCAAACTATAAGAGTATAGAATATGATATAATAACATAGAATAGCAAGGTCATGACCTCAAGGATCTGACACTGGTTGAGGAGGCAAGGCATTATGATATAAAGCATTGAGTAACTACACAATGTAGCCCATGTTACTTGCTAAATAATCAGCATAGATCATAAATTCATATCAATGAAGAGAAAGAAGCTGGTGGAATGAGGTAACAGTTCCCAAAGAGGTCAGGGTTTGGATAGAAGGGAGAGAAATTATTGCAAGTCAGGAAACTACAGATCAGATCATGTCATACCCTCTCTCTCTACAATCATCAATGACTCCCAAACAAAGTTACTGGCTCACTCTTTGTGATTCCATGGGCCAAAACATCCCTATTCATATACTCCTGAAAACTCAGATGGCTTCTTCAACTCTCTATATCCCAAGCACTCAGCATAGTGCCTGCCATTGGTAGGGGGCTCAGTTTATCCATCCCAGAAACATATAGAAGTACTCAGAGACATTTGATTCCCAAGTTAACTGTGGACCATATAAGAGCAAGAAGGATAGTGAACACGCAATTGGAAGGGCTATTGAGGATTCCAGTAATACAGCACAAAATGCACCCTGTGATGATGAATTCTATGCATCAACTTGTCTAGGCTCTGGTGCCCATCTGTTTGGTCAAGATGTTTCTGTGAAGGCATTACATGGATGTGATTAACATTCACAATCAATAAACTTTGATTAAAGCTGGTGATCCTTCATAATGTGGATAGGACTCCTCCAATCAGCTGAAGGCCTTCAGAGAAAATACTGAAGTTTCCAGAAGAAGCAACTCAGTTGCAAGACTGTACCCTAGAAATGCAGCCTGAGTTGTACCCTGAAGTGCAGCCCACACCCAACCACAGTCATACGAGGGAGAGGGAGAGAGGTAGAGAAAGAGAGAGCCATCACCTTCCTGCAGCAGGAAGAACATTATCAAGCCTAAGGATGGACTTGGCGGAGATGTGGGAGAGCTAGTGGAGGTGGGGCTTGAGCTCTGTTTCAGGGCGACAACAGTTTGTAAAACCTAAGCAATCAAACTGTAAAGGCATGCCCATGCCCTTCCATGCACACACACACACACACACACACACACACACACACACACACACGTATATAAAAACTGGTACAGTCTGAATATGTTCAGTTCATCGGACCAATGTCAGTGTCTTGGTTTCAATATTACACTATATTATATGCAAGATGTTACAATGGGGGAAAGCAGAGTGAAGGGTAGGTGAAATCTCTCCATACCTTTCTGAACTTTCTTTGAGAATATCATTACTCAAAATATAAGGTAAAAAAAAAACCCTTGAGCAGACCCATGAGATATTAGAGCATGAGAGCATGAGAGTTAGCCCCTCCTATAACCTCAAACCACCCAACAAACAGGCTGCAGGTTGCCCTCCAGGTGATGCCCATAGACCCCAGGTCTCAGCAGCCCACACCGGAGAACACACCAGCAGGGAACATAGCACTGCCCTCTGCCCCTGCCCCCTCCCAGACCAATCAGCCTTATGTCCCCACCACCCTCCAGTGAAGAATTGCATATCCAGAGCCTGTGCCATTGGGTTTGGTGTTCGATTCCCTGATTCCCACTGAGGCTCAGAAATGGCTAGAGACTACCAAGGCAAGTTTGTCCTCTCCTGGACAACTGGCCAGCTCCAGTCCAGACCAGGAGAGCACAGCCCACCAGCAGAGATTAAGGCACAAAAATTGTTCTGGAGCTGAGGTTTGTTAAGATCATGCCCACACTTAGTCTGCCTGTTTATCTAAATCTCTCCTACCCTGTGAATGAGCAGGAAAACAGCCCCAGGATGCATTGGACTGTCACTGCCCTTAATATACCAGGCAGACACAGCTGGCTGCTCTCCCACGATTTGCTCTCAGCTGTTCAGAGCAGCCTGCCTTCCACATGCATGTGTCCCAGAGGCAAGGGACAGTGGGGACAGTTTGGGAGCATGCTGGGCTCACTCATTGCAACCACTATCCTCCGTTGGTTAGAAGCCAAAGACGTCGGTCGACAGAACAGACAGGGGGGTTGGGGGCAGCATCACGTAGAGGCTAAGGAAAAAATACTTAAAATGAAAAGATTGTATATTGCACAATGAAGTTTCAGCCTCTTTCCTCAGCTCATTTGCTGTTCTACAATGAAGTGTCTAGAGGAAACATTTATCTCTGCCCTCATAGCCCGGGAACACCAACTCTCATTAACTTTCCAATTTCATTCCTTCAGAAGATCCAAGTTCAGATAATCCAATTTATATGTATTAAAAATTACTTGAGGCAAGTGTCCAAGAAAGTCCGCCCTCTTGCCCTCCCCCCAAGCAGTTCTCATATTACATAAGAAGGACTACTGAAAAAATGCAACACACCATCTTTTTTTTTCAGTGATCCAACATTCACTGTTTATGCACCACACCCAGTGCTCCATGCAATATGTGCCCTCCTTAATACCCACCACCAGACTCACCCATACCCCTCCCCTCTCCCCTCCATAACCCTCAGTTTGTTTCTCAGAATCCAGTCTCTCATCTTTCATCTCCCCCTCTGATTTATCCCAATTCACTTTTCCTTTCCTTCTCCTAGAGTCCTCCATTTTATTCCTTATGTTCCACAAGTAAGTGAAAACAATGATAATTGACTTTCTCTGCTTGACTTATTTCACTCAGCATAATCTCCTCCAGACCTGTCCATGCTGATGCAAAAGTTGGGTATTCATTCTTTCTGATGGCTGAGTAATATTCCATTGTATATATGAACCACATCTTCTTTATCCATTCATCTGTTGAAGGGCATCTTGGCTCTTTCCACAGTTTGGCAATTGTGGACATTGCTGCTATGAACATTAGGGTACATATGGCCCTTCTTTTCACTACATCCGTATCTTTGGGGTAAATACCCAGTAGTGCAATTATAGGGTCATAAGGTAGCTCTATTTTTAATTTTTTGAGGAATCACCACACTGTTTTCCAAAGTGGCTGCACCAGCTTGCATTCCCATCTTTTATTTTGGCATGTGTGTCTGAGGCACTTGTCTGGTAATTGAGAAAGCAATTCTTAAAAGCAGTGGTTCTCTGCCAGAGGTGGGTTTGTCCTCCAGGGGGTGTCTGGCAGTGTCTGGAGACATCTTTGGTTGTCACAGCTGGATTGGGGGGTGGGGGGAGCCTGCTGGTATCCATGGGGTAGAGGCCAAAGATGTTGTTAACAGGGACGCCTGGGTGGCTCAGTTGGTTAATTGTCTGCCTTCAGCTCAGGTCATGATCCCAGGGACCTGGGATCGAGCCTCACACTGGGCTTCTTGCTCAGGAGGGAGCCTGCTTCTCCCTCTGCTTGCCACTCCCCCTGCTTGCTCTCTCTCTCTCTCTCTCTCTCTCTCTCTCTCTCTTTCTCTCTGACAAATAAATAAATAATTTTTTTAAAAAAGATGCTTTTAACACCCTATAACCCCCATAAAGAAGGATTATCTGATCCAAAATGTCAATAGTGCCAAGTCGAGAAAATCTGTCTTTTAAAAAAAAAAATGTTCCCTACAAGTTTACTACATATATAACATTTATCATTCATTCAGCAAACAATCACTTGGAACTTAGCATAATCTTCAGACAGTGTGCTAGACCCTGAGGCTGGAAGCTGCCTTAGAGCATCTAGTAGAGTAATGGCAAAGGTATAAGGAAAAGACAAAGCAATATGGAGTCTGAGTGGAAATACATAAAAATACTAACACAGGGAAGGACATGTGTCTGTGAGGCTGGGCCTGGGGGACAGGAGGAACTGAGGTCACTTCCCCCAAGACCAGTGCAAACTGCATAGTCAGTCTCAGATACAAAATTCGATCTCAAATATAGAATAAATATAACCACTGAGAAAGATCACCAAGCCCCTAAGCACTTTTGAAGCAATCCGCCTTAATGTCTTTATATACACATACACATCCTCAGAGAGAGACAATCCACTGCTTTCTCTGTGACTTTGTTCCCTATTAAGATTATTTTCCCAACACTATTTTTCCAGTACCAAGGAGATGTTTCACTTCCTTCCCCCACCCTTAGTTTATTCTTTCTATCTGTATTTTTAAAATATCAATAAACACACTGTACAATTCTGAAACTGCTCGTCAGCTAAGGGATACATACGTACCCTCTCGTGTCTTTCCTTAGACAGCAGTTTGAATTGATTCACAATTCTGTGGATGCACTTTCCTGAATGTCTGTCGGTTGGCCTCTCTTTGTCAATACTGAGTGCCAAGTCTGTAGCAGGGACAATTGTTTCCATACCTCCTGCTCCCATTTCCCAAGCTGAGAGAAGCCCAGGATGGCGCAAAGGTGCTTATGAAGAAGGAAAATGAGCCCCTCCCCAGGAGAATGAACAGCCACATCCAGGAGGGTTTGTTCAAACAAAACTGCACCTTAGATTAGATCTGCAAGGCAAGATAGCCTAGCGATCATTTCCACGGCAGATACCACAGACAATTACATATCTTGCAGGTCAGCAATGTGGAGGATAAAACTGTCTGGAACACCATCATTGACAAATGTGAGCTCATAGCTAAGCTGAAATTAAAACCAGTTATGAAACAGAATTATCATATGCCATATGCCCGTGCACAAAATATTCCAGGCCATCTTACAAATTAAATCATTAACATACAGCTTTGAGGCTCTACTTCGTGAATACTTGTGCAAAATCCAGGGCTGTAATTTTTTGTTTGTTCTTTAACTCTGGGTTCGAATCTTGACTCTACCCGCTTATAGTCCTGGGACCCAGATAAGTTAATATAACCTCTCTGCGTCTATATTTTTCCATCTGTGAAAGGAGGAAAATCATAGCTATCTCTCAAGATTGGCATTTGTTGTAGGAGTCTGGGTCCCATGGGGAAACTACAGACCATGTCCGTTATTCTAACTGGACAGGGAGGAAGCAGCGACCACCCCGAGGGTTGGGAGAACAGAGGTTGGAGTTCTCAGAACCTGGAGGCTTCAAAGAAGGGCCCTGTGGAGCTGAGGCACAGACTGCTGGGGACGGGGAGAAAGGTCTGCAGCGGACACTGTCTAACAGAAGCTTAGGAGCCCACACAGCCTAGGCTCCATTGATTCTGGGAAGGTACAGAAGACAGCTGGACACTGGAACCAATGGCCACTGCCAGGGTGACAGGCCATCTCCAGGTGACACTCTCAAGGACCAGCAAGTGTGGGAGAAGGAGCAGCTTCCTTCTCCTGCTCAGCCTCAGTATCCCTCTTGTACCTCTGCTGGCAGATGGCAAAGAAGAGGTGTGAGTGCAGAGAGCTCCGACTTTACACAGTGGACCTCGCGAGGCTGGATTTGGAGCTGAGGGACACGTGGCCCCTTCATCCACTCGTTACCTACATGTAGGAGGTGCTTTCCCCATATCTGACTGAGGGGGTCTGCGTTATGCACTGGGGAGTCTGGAGGATTAAACGGAAAACTCTTATAAAGTACGCAGCGTGGTGATGAGGACAACTCAGTTAAAATCTGTTCTCTCTCAGACCCAGTGGGAAACATAAAGGAACAGGAAATAGAAACCAAACCAAAACAAACAAAACAAAAATCCAGCGCTTGCCTTTCAGAAATTTCATGTTTAGATTAAGTGTTATAGGATGAGTTCAAGAGCAGAGTACAGAGTAATACATGTTCATATGCCTTGAAAAAAATACTTCAGACACAACTATTTTAAGAAGTCAGAGAAGCCAAAAAATATTTGGGGGATGATCAGGGAAATCCTCATTAAAAAAAAAAATGGGAATGAGCAAGACCTCATTTAGACCATAGCCAAAAGGGCAAGACCATTACACATTAGAGAAAGCACGTGAGCAAGTAACCGTGGTGGGAATTTGCTGGATGATTACCTGACCTTAAAAAATGGAGGATGGATTCATGATGCGAAGTATGGAAGGTGGGGCCAGTAGGACATTTCCTGACTTTATTCTGAGGCATAGATGAGCCTCTGGGCCTTTCTGAATGAGCAGAAGGTATGTGTGAAAGACATTATCTTTGCAGTCTCTATCATAGCTAGCACAAGACCTTGTATATAATGGAATGTTTGGGAAAAAATCATTACACTTACTGAGATGGGATGGGACAAAATTATAAAGGCAGGTCCTAACTTTGAAAATCTGCATTTCCCTCTTCTCATTATGTAATAAATGCTTTGTGAAATGTTTCAAATAATCAATGAGCAATTTTAAGGCCAAAATTTCAAGAACTACAAGAATTCAAGCAATGATAAAAATGTTAAGTAAGGCCGTAACCCACCCATCAAGACTCTGTGCTCATTTCAGATTGAGAGCCTGCCATCGGAACATGGCATTGACCAACACTGACTATGGGGAGACGTGGAAGGCTTACTGATGGCATCATGAATTTATTCCAAAAAAAGTGCTGAACAATATGTTTTTGAATCAATTTTAGTGATTCATGTAGAAAAAAGTGATGTCATTGGTGTGAATTTTTAATGGAAGTCTGCAGAGCATACTGTGTACTCACACCTAATCTGTTGTGTTCTTCTTGGCAGATCCATTACAAGATTTTGGCTTTTCTCTTGAACAGTGTTCTAAACATTTAAAGTCAAATCTCAACATTAGATTTGGAATCATTCTGAGTAAGTAAAGAGTACTGACATGAAATAAAACATTGCACAATCTCTTCCTGGTCCACACACCCCAATTACTTCCATTAATTACAGGAGCTAAGTGGGTGGCTAAGCCACTGTCCTCACCACTCTGTGGAATCAAGTCTATTTCCATCTTCATTTTTACTTCTCTCTCTGGGGAACATCCATACAGTGGAACTGCCACTGAATGCCGTGTTCTTTTATTGAAAAGACTTGAAGCATTCATTTCGATGAAAGCAGCACCTGGAATCAGCATATCCAACAACAACAAAAAAAGATGACATGTCAAGCCTAAATATTGATGTCTGTGTGGGAGAGAGCTTTTGCTTTGTTATCTCAGCAGTGAACAAGTCTACAACCAGCTGTATGGCTTATCATCTGATTTATTTCATTTCCCAAATAGCTGATGCAAGTTCTTAAACCTTTGACAAAGGGAAAGATATTAATACTTTCTCCCTCCACCCCAATCAGTGAGCCGGGCGGCTCTCTGGTTGTTTATTTTTATTTGGCCATGCCTTTATAGTCAGTCATTATATTGCTATAGCTACTAGAGTGTCTCCCTTCTGAAGCAGTTTTATCAAAACCAGAACAGAAGGATTTAATAACCTTAGCGTGTGGAATCATTCCAGAGAAATGGAGGGAACTTTGCTGGGGACCAAGAACCTCATGCAGATTCATATTTCCAGAACCTTGCCCAATATCTGGATTTTATAACAGCATCTGAGTGATAAAAGAGGAATGAAAAGAGGAATAGGGGGAACATAAAAAGGAGGAATGGAGAAAAAGAGAGTACCCTAAAGTCTCCTGTGTCATATGATACAATATCTACCTAACAACTGTTGGGGGGGGTGACCCCACCCCTGCACTCTCAGGGGAGACACGTAATGCAGCTGAGAAGTTGTAGAAGCCAGACCTGCAGACATCACCTGGAGCGGTAGAGCATCAGGGCAGGGGAGCAGAGCAGAGTGCCTACCTTGCTCCGAACAGATTGAGTTCATACCTACAGCTGCTGCCATTATGCCTACATGCTGTTTTACCAAAAAAAAAAAAAAAAAAAAAAAGGATGGGAGGGAGAGAGGAAGGAAGAAGGGAATGGGGGAAGGGAGGAAGGAAGGAGAGGGGAAAGAAGGGAGGAAGAAAACTGTTCCCATGCAGGGCAGGCATCTGTAAATAAAAGGCCCTTTGGCTCATGCTTCTATAGATGTTGAATGCTTTGACACGCAGCAAAACCCACGCTAATAGTAAAGCCGATCTTCTCTTCCCCTTTAGGAGAGGACATCAAAGAGCTGTTTCTTGACATAGCTCTCTTCACTAAAGGATCGTCCATTTTAAATTTCTCCTATCCCATCTGTGAAGAGGATCTACCCAAGTTTTCTTTCTGCGGAAGAAGGAAAGGGGGTAAGCTGTTTGTCTTGCTGACTGCTCACTGAGCTCGAGAGAGGGATGAACAATGGCTTCCAGTCGAGGCCAGAACCCTGGTTCTGTCTCTCACCTTCAGACCAGCTTAACCTTCCCTTTCAGCATGTGTCATATAAAAATAACTATGAAGCCCATTTTGCAGGACCTACCTTATATACTGACTATAAAAACCAAATGAGACATGCACATTGAGACACTTTACAAACAGAAAAATATGACTGTTCATGGTGGCACCTTGTAAAAAAAAAAAAAAAAAGGCTGGCATCAGAAAGAACCAAAAGCTTCCCCAAATCCACTGAGATTCAAAGTATCTCCAGGTTTCTCCTCAGCAATCTCTTTGGTGACAGAGTCTCCTCGATATAGCAATGGACTCTGAGAAAAAGAAAAAAAAAGTGAAGCTTTCTAAATGTCCCTGTTTTATTGTGGTCTTGCCCAGTTGAATCGTTGACTGATGGGGCATTAGGTAGCTAGATTCAAAGTACACAGCCTAAAACCATGACATCATCTGCACCTTTTTTCAATTCACTGACTGCCTACATTCCTGCTGTACATACCCCAGGGAGCACAAGAACCCAATTCCAGCCAGTCCTCACCTTCCTCTGAGCCTTGTCCTATCCCAACATCTTCACCAAGTTCCTGAGATGTCTCTGTTTATTTAACTAAAATGTGGATCTGATCTCTGACTGTCCTCCTGGAAGTCACTCTCCTCTTCCTTTCCAGGACATCCTTCCTTGTCCCAGTGGCCGAGGGGGAGTGTACCCTTAACCCCACCCACCAGAAACATCCACTTCTTTATTTCCTCTTCAAGGAATCCAGAGTATAACCCCAATTATGCTTTCTAAACAAAGAATCTAGAAGAAATTGGGGTCCCTTCCCATAAAAAAGAGGCACACACAGAGGAAGTTTGTACAGGAGAAGAAAACAGGGAATTTAAGAAAGTTGCAGGCCCCCTGAAGCTGAGTGGGCTTTGCTGTGGCATGTAGATGACACCCCTCACTCATCCTCTTCTCCACTCCCCAAAGTGTGGGGTGCATAACCATATTGGCACCACCATTTATTCCCACTTGTCCTCCTTGGTAGATGATGAGCTTCTTGGTCTTTATGCCCAGGGCTTCAAATGTGCCTGCTCCATGGGGAGTACTCAGTACTGAGCACTCCATCACGCATGCAGATGGAAAGAGCTCACATCAGTAAGCACTCATGCCAGGCACTGTTCTCTAAGAGCTTCACAACCAATCAGTCATTGACTTTCTACCCCAACCCTGTGAGTTAGGACTATTAACATTCTAATACCAAGTCAGAGAGCTAATGAAGGAGCCATGGCTCGAACCCAGGTAAGCTGGCTCCAGGACCCATAATCTTAGTGGCTAAGGAATGAATTAACCAAAGAAGAAATAAGGAACTGTGCCTTTTGGCCAGGAGTTTATTTGAAGTCATCATTCAAGAACTCTTTCTGGCCCGTGATCTAACTTTGTTTCAAATAGGGACATTTTTTTCTTCCTAGCTAACCTACCCTAGACTGGTGAGTCAGTTTTCTTCTCTGAACTTACTAGAAATATTTTTGGTTGATTGGGTGCATTTATATCTTTCCCCAGCACACTGAGCTTTTCATGAGTCGATCCCTAGTTAACCTCTTCTATAGCCAATGTCTACAGTTTTATCGCCTTTATTTTGCTTATCTTTCCAATTTTACCCCAAAATAAGTGTTCTTGAACCCAAGTGTGGAAACAAGTACACTTGGAAGTACTATGAGTTTAGTAAGAAAGAACGTACGCTGTGTCAACCTTCATTTGTACTTCCTTCTAGTCCCTGAATCAAGTCTCCCTTGTTCCCTCCTGAATGATGGAAATGGGGTCCTATCTGATTTTCCTGCCTCCTTACTGCTGGCAGGGTAGTCTCAAACACAGATTTGATGGGGCTAGAGAAACAAGTTAGACTCAGCCAAATGCATCACTCCTCCTGGATGTTTCTGGAGCATCACATTCCTACTTATCTCAGCTAGAATCATAACCTATTGTGTGTGTGTGTGTGTGTGTGTGTGTGTGTGTGTGTGTGTGTGTTTCTCCCTCCTTAAACTGTGAACTCCTTGAAGGCAGGAATATTTCTTGCTCCCCTCTGTCTCTGGAGACTTGGCAAAGAGAGCCTGGCTCAGAATAAAGATGCAATAAATATTTGTTTTATTGAATTTTTATATGACGGATTGAATGCAATATACCAGCTCACCTTAAAAGCAACTATCTAATGATGCTTATACATGCCACAAAGATACAAGTGCATCAAATCCTAGCAAACAGTGAATTATCTCGGTCCTCCAAGTTTAATAAAACCTGTTTTTTTCCTATGAATAGTTTTAATAGAATTACTAAAACAGAAGAGATATTGTTCCCCCAAACTGAGATGTCCAATTCAGCTCAGCAGTTCAGAAGGCTTGTGCTTGCCTTATCTGAATGCAACCCTATAGCCATTTATTTGCTTTATTGCTGCAGGGCTAAAACCTGCATAGGCAGCCTGAGAAGCTGGCAGTCAGGGAATTGCCAGGAAATTTCATATCATATAAAGCAATCACAAAACTGATATACAAATGCTGCATGAACAAATAATTATGTAAATTATATAAGCCAGAAAAACTAACATCTTAAATTTAGAGGCTTCTTGAGTTATTACGTTTTTCTTTAACACACCCACAAACTGATTGCAGGAATGATGCTATTGAAAGAAGTGATTAATTCTAAGACCGGAGGGGGAAAAAGTAGAGAGCTGAAGCCAATTCAAACCCAAGCACAAGCTGCTGTTGACATATTAAGCAGGAAGCAGAGTCCTTCTGGGGTTTGCAGGTCCTTCTTAGCAGAGCAATGAGAAAACTTGGTGTCTACTGCAGGTGGCACACGAAGGTGTTTGATATCATTTGTTTGATATCATTCCAAGGTATTACTATGCATTCCTCTTCACCCTGCACCCTGCTGGCTGTTCTCCAAGCCAGATAAACTACAAAATGGGTCAGGCTTAGTGAGACTGTGTGGGTAAAATGTTGTATCCTTTCCTTCTGCATCTTTCCCAGCTAGCTCTAAGGCAAGAGGTCACTGGATTGAAAGACCAAGCGATGTTCTTTTGTCATTAGCTTTTATGGTGTGATTAGCTATTTGGAGGCAATAGCCTATATGTTCAGTTACAGGGGATTGATTAAGCAGATCATTGTTCAGCCAAATGCAGGTTTAATGTGCTGTGCTTTTAAATGATGTTGCAGGAACTTATTAAATTACTTGAAAATACACTAAAAATTTCGTTAAGTGACAAAAAAGCTTGCATGAAAGAGTATTCATGGGCACCTGGGTGGCTCAGAGGGTTAAAGCCTCTGCCTTTGGCTCAGGTCATGATCTCAGGGTCCTGGGATCGAGGCCCACATCAGGCGTTTCGCTCAGCGGAAAAGCCTGCTTCCCCCCCTCTCTCTCTGCCTGCCTCTCTGCCTATTTGTGATCTCTATCTCTGTGTCAAATAAATAAAATCTTTAAAAAAAAAAAAAAGAAAGAGTATTCACTATTGGATACTGTTTTTAGTAAAATGTGGGTAAGTGTATGCACTATCGTACTCTGAAATTGTATATACTTAGGTGCTAATCGTGGTTAACTCTAAGTGGTAGAACTATAGATCTTTGTTCTCATCTTTTTGGAAATCTCTTCTGCTTTCATAATAAATTTGCAAGGTTATTCTCTTCAATGTTAGTGAGCACAGTAGGAAAGAAGAGAGGATGGATTCTCTTCTTCCTCATCCTTTTTTCAAAAAGAATTCACCTACTTAATATTCAAAGATATTTGGAGTTAGGAAGTTCCAAGTCAACGTGCGGCACACAACATCAAAGGATATTTTAATATCCATTCTGGATTTTTTTCTGGGTTACTCACATTCCCCTTTACCCAGCTGTGTGTTCACATGAAAAGGAAACAAAACAGGTCAGTTTTACTTTTTTCTCTGTTAATGTTTCCTTACTTCTTTTCTTGCCCCTGGTGACACTGGGTCATGTAGATTCATTTGCTTTACTTGATCTTGATGCTTTCAAACTGACATCAATTTTTTTTATTATTTGCCCCAGGGGTACAGGTCTGTGAATCAACAGGCTTACACCTTTCAC